>JBBPJT010000071.1:0-67235 GCA_038088895.1 Xerocomus potaroensis | reverse complement strand
CTGCTATTGTGCGCACTTACACCTTGCAAAACCGAGCTCATGAAGCACGTATTTCCATTGTTGAGAAGGCCTGGAGGTAGCAAAGCGAGTCTTTCTCTCTCTTCTAGTGCCTTTCGAGCCCTGTACTGTTCTTGCGGCGATGGCGTCTTTGGTTTCGCCATGATGGTCTCATTCCATGTCAAATCGTATCATCGCCTCCAAAGTAGTACCCCATGTTACCACCCCCGCAAAGGGGGGTCACTCTACGACAAGCAACTTGGTCAGTCTTTGCAGCAACATCTTGTTCTCCGTCTCGCTGCCGACTGTGATGCGCAGACAGCCCGCACAGCCAGCTTCACCACCTCTGTACCGCACCACCACACAACTTTCGTCTTCTTCTTTTTCCTCTGCCAGCCTCTTGTACACTCGGAACGAACGTGTGTTGTCTGGTTCACCCGTCTTTGGGTCCAGGATGGGAATCATCAGGAAATTCGCTTGATTTCCACCGATGCTCTTCCCAACACCCATGTGAGCAAGCTTTTCCAGTGATGCCTTTAGTTTTTCCCGCGACTCCACAAGTGTCTTAATTTTGCTGCGCATGCCCTGGATCGCAGCAGGTTGCAGTGCGGCCAGGGCAAGATGCGCGGTCGGTGTCGAAATGTTGTATGGTGCTTTCGCGTTGCTCAGAACTTGAATTAGCGGAGGCTGCGCCAACGCAACCCCAAGCCTGGTACCCACAAGTCAGAAAAGATTTCACACTCATCGCCCGTTCGCACCCACCGGATGGCAGCCAGCCCGAAACTTTTACTTAGCGTTTGCATTACACAAATATTCCCATAGTCTCTGATCAGTGATACCGCAGAGGCTTCCTCCCCCGCAAAGTCGATGTACGCCTCATCAACGATCACGATGCCCCTGAATGGCTCGTACTCTAATAAGGAACGAATGGCGTCGAGCGAAATTGATGTCCCAGTCGGGTTCCCGGGAGAGCACAGAAAGATGAGTTTGATGCAAGGGTCCTTGGACACTGTTTCTTTTATCTGTTCACTTGGTTAACACCACGCGTGCATGAGTGAGGAATGGACCGACAGAGTCGACGACCAGGCTGAATCTGCCGCTTTCTCCACCCTCCCCGCTGCTTCCGCTCAAGTTGAGAGGACAACGAACGATGCCGATATCGTTGACTTGAGCAGAGACGGCGTACATCCCATATGTCGGAGGGGTAATCAAGATCTTCTCTTGTGCAGGGATCACGCACACGCGCATGATCAGATCAATCACTTCGTCCGAACCCACCCCGAGGAATACAAGTTTTGTGTCTGGCAGCCCTCTCAGTGTTGCGATGCGCGACTTAATTTTATCGTGAGACGGATCTGGGTATCGATGCAGGTCTGCAGCCAGCGTGGCCTGCAATTCTGGGGGCACATCTGGAGATGGTTCAATGGAGTGACCGAGCGCGTTTTCGTTGGCGTCCAAGAGGATTCCTTGTTGGTAGTCGTCCCGGGCACAGCGGTATGGATGTAGTGCAAGGATGTTGGGTCTAATGACCTTTTCTATGTCGAAATGCGCAGGTTTCGTTGGCTCGGCGGGTGCTAGGCCGAGGATCGCCATCGGAAAGAAAGAGTGACTAGCCAAACATACTCAATTTTCTGTCTACCAACGTTATCTTCATTCATAGTTAGATCATCAAGTACATTTGTGACTTCGACGATCACCAATACCAAATGGCGTCGGACCTACCATTCACAGTCCAACTCTACGCTGATCTACCAGGTAAACGTTCGCCTTCTGCCCACCAAAGTCATGCCCTGCATGTTCTTTTGTTCAGGCCACGAAGATCGCGCTTGGCAAGTCGCTTGGAACCCAGCCAAGCCTTTGCTTGCTTCCTGTTCCGCAGACAAAACGGTGCGCCTGTACAGTTATCGTACGGATCCACACGACGCATCCAAGATTTCGTTTTCGCATCTCACGACGGTCCAGACGGGGCATACTAAAACTGTTCGAAGCATTGCATGGTCACCCTCTGGGAATACTCTTGCAACAGGATCTTTCGATTCGCATATTGGCATTTGGGAAAAACGGGAGGTGTTGGAAGACGACGTGGATCAGTCCGAGTCAGGAGAATGGGAATGCGTCGCACTGCTCGAGGGACACGAAACAGAATGCAAGAGTGTCGCTTACTCTGCGACTGGCACGTTGCTTGCAACTTGCAGCAGAGATAAATCAGTCTGGGTCTGGGAAGGTGACAATGATCACGGTATTCGCATTTTATCGTCACTAGAATATCCATTGCAGTCAAGCCGGATGCCGAATTCGAATGTCTGGCCGTCGTCATGGAACACAGTCAGGATGTCAAATGTGTTGCGTGGCATCCTACTGAAGAGGTTGTTGTCGCTCTCGCCGACCGTGCCCTCGGATTGATCCCAGCTTTGAAAATAGATTCTGGCATCAGCATCCTACGACGACACCATCAAGCTTCACATCGACGACGAATCTGAAGATTGGTATCCGTTTGCCACGCTGTCGGGTCATGCCGGAACAGTGTGGTCGGTTGCATGGGCGCCCCGCGGTGATTATCTCGCTTCCTCCTCGGATGACCTTACGATCAAGATCTGGAGACGGTCTGCTAAGCACAGATGGGAATTCGCACATCAGCTAAACGGTCATTCGAGAAGCATATATTCGATAGACTGGGGAACGGGTCAGGGGGACAACCTCGGATGGATTGCGAGTACGGGGAGTGACGGTAAAATAAATGTTTGGGAAATATCGGTGAGCTAAGTCATCCACGAGCCGGTCTGGACCTGAGGATGTTCTGTTGAAGGAAACCCACCAAGAACAGAGCACGCGGACTACATTGTCGTCGCGTCTCATCGGGTCGGTGACATCTGCCCATGGTGTTTACGATGTAAATTCAGTGCGATGGTGCACTAGGTGCGGGGTAGAGCTGCTCTCTACTGCCGCAGACGACGGATCGGTGCGAATATGGAAATTGGTGTAGACTTTGCATGTAAAATATCTTTGAAAGGTGGTTGGGTAAATTTGCTGTGGTTTGAAAAACAATCGCAAAACATCGAAGTTTTCTACATTCATGGTACCAAGGGAGAGCAGTCCATTGCTGCATGATGACCACTTGCGAGCACTTGGTCATCCACCTACCTATTTTTTACTCTCACTCCCATTTCCAATATAATTTTATTTGGGTGTCTCCATTTCTATGCTTCTTATGTCTTTTTTGCCTGTATATTGAGTATGGTTATGTAACTAGCACAAAATAAGAGAATCGCCTGAGTTGGGTTGTTGGTAGTTGCATAAGCATTATTTATTATTATTATCTGGTGAAATATACAGTCTCCTGCTTATTCAACAATACAGACAGATGCCTGTCTTAAAGTACCAATCAATTCCATGTGATGATTCTAGTGATAAAAATGAGCAACCAAAAAAGGCAAGAGCATGGCTAGAGTAGTTGTGACTACAACAAATTTAGTATGAGATAGATAAGATCAATAGATAACAACATGCATAAAGTGAAAGCTTCCCACATCTAATCAATCTTATCACACATCTTGTGGCATTGAAAGTGATCACATACTGTAAATCAAAAGTTTTGCCTGCTGGTGCCCCTCATAATTCTTTCATGGTACAAACATATTTTGATCAGTTCAGGTGTAACCATTGAAAGTACAATCACCACTAATGCTTGACATATCCTTGTACCTAAGGTCAGGTAGCTCAGTGGTAGAGCACTTGGATATATACTGGGGGATCCTGGGTTTAAATCCCAGCATGGTCATATTTTCCTATAATCATACCTTGCCAGGCACTTTGGGTTAGTTGACACCCAAGGTCACAAGAGCAAATTCAACAGCTACAGCAAGTCATGCTGTCTATTTTGTATTATGACCAAGGGTGACAATCATAGAATCCAAATATCCTTTTAGGCATATTAACTGATGGTGTTCTTCAAAGTAGGCTCTTTGTTTTCTAATCAAACAAATGATATATCAGATGGCTCAACAAGCCAACAATTTTCATTATTTATTATTATTATTATTACTATTATTATCTAGGTTATTGAAATATACAGTCTCCTGCTCCTGCTCATTTGACAACATGGATGCCTGTCCTAAAGTACTAATGGATCCCATGTGATGATATTCAGTTAATCCTCTACTATCCTAGTATTGTTTTTGATTTGTAATCTTATTTTGGCTGTAACTGTTCAAGTTTCAACTCAGACACGCGTTCTGTTACTTGCTACTATGATCCAAACTGGCCTTGTTCAGAGTGCACATGACGACCTAGTAACAGATCTTTGCTATGATTACTATGGCTTCCACCTTGCTACCTGCAGTCTTGACCAGCGGTAAGCTTTTATCCGAATGCATCTCGGCCGCTTCAATCGACTTCAGAATCAAAATTTGGCAGTTAGACGAAGCCGAGGGAACATGGAGTGTCGAAGACGAATGGAAGGTTGTTTTTCTTTCCCCTCTCGTGCAAGCAAAGTATCAATCTGTTTTTCTCTAAAGGCACATGATGCTGCTATCTCAAAACTGAGCTGGGCCCACCCAGAGTTTGGAACAATCCTTGCGTCTGCATCGTTCGATCGGACAGTCAAAATTTGGGAGCAGACTTCTTTCTCAGCTGGCGCAGATATCCAGTCCAACGGATCCACGAATGCACAGATGGTATCCGCCAGCAGCTCCTCGTCGAGATGGGTAGAAAGGGCTGTCTTACTCGAGGCGCGTGGCACAGTGAAAGGGGTGGAATTCGCTCCACACCATTTTGGGTTGAAATTGGCATGTATTCATTTGGATGTGACGCTATTCCGCTCTCAACATTGTTCAGGCGACTATTTCATCCGACAACCATCTCCGGATATACGAATGTCTGGAACAGTCATCTTTGGCTACCTGGCAGCTGTGTGAAGAGGTGGACGTGACGACGCTTCCATCCATATCCTCTCCCTCGTCGCTCTCTGTTGCGTTTGCGACACCCACACAAACCAACGCAACGCTCGAGGGTGCTTCAGCATCGCTGGTCGCCCAAGCATTACAACAATCACAAATCCCACTGCAGCAGAGACCTGGGACAGGAAACCGAGAAGCCGATGGTGGTTGGTGTGTATCGTGGTGCAAAGAGAGGTATTGGGGTGAGGTTCTTGCAGCTAGTTGCGGTATCACCGGAACTGTCAAGGTTAGGGACTACTTACAATCCTGTTATCGTCTGAATCCGTTGCCAATCCTGTTCAGATCATACAAGTATCGCCTTCGCGCCGTCCAACGACGCTGTTGACACTCGATCCGACTCCAAGCACTTCCAAACCTTCGGAGACCAATTCAGGGACAGGACCATCCGGTGACGGGGAAACCCCAACTCCGTATTCTATCACCTCTGTTGCGTGGGCACCATCCTGTGGACGGTCTTACCACCTCATTGCCACTGGGGGAAGAGATGGCCATGTGAGGATTTGGAAAGTGAGGCCAGCCGAGGACAACGATGATGCTGACGCCGAAGGGGAGCCAAGATGGACGGGCACGATTGTTGCAGACTTTGACCAGCACAAGTTTGTTTGCCCGCTTTCTGCTCGTTGCCTTGCACTGACCCCATTGCAGGTCGCCGGTTGGTCGGGTAGAGTGGAACGTGGTAGGGTATGATCGTTGCAGGACACGTTTCCGATTTTGTATCACTGATATTTGTACCAGGACTATTCTCTCGTCCGCTGGGAATGACGGCCGCGTTCGGCTCTGGAAGGCCACCATTGGGAGTGTTTGGAGACCTGCAGGCAACATTGAAGTTGAACAATCTGAAGATTCACCGGACGCAGACGCGGTTATGGACGACAACGCTGGTGGTGAATAGTGGTTTGATTCCATAGTCGAGCACCAAAGCTTGATATTGTTGACTAGTCGTGCTAAATTACGAGCCACTCTCAACCCGACAACATTTATGTTATGATAGTACGAAGCTGGGTGACGGACTGCCCCGGCCCGGTCAATATATCACTACTTTGTGGTATCGATGGCATTAAGATGCCGTTGACTCATCACCAACGCAGGTGGCCATTCGGATAGGGCATGGCGCAGTCTGGGTCGTTTCTTCGTGATTATGCTTCCAATGGCACGACTAACCTTAGTTGTGTAGCAATCCGCATTACAAGGTCGTTGTCTGCCGCAACCTTGGTCCCGATGTAATGCCGCTATTGGAAAGCAGACACGAACTAGAGGTATGTTCGTAGCCTTGTACCAAACATTATTCGATCGGGTCACGATCACGCTAACCTCGTCGTGCTACGCAGTTGGTCGTCTGGCCAGAGGACCGCGGATGCGATAGGAAATGGCTTCTGGAGAACGTCCCGGGTGCAACAGGGGTAATCGTCATGCTATCGGATCTGGTATGTCCTGTGTAAAGCCACAATCTCTTTGTTCCATGCACGTATAATCCCGTCGTTAGGTTAACTCTGAAGTTCTGGATCAGGGTTAGTTCATGATCGTGACTCAGAGGTGCGGTTTGAGTGACGAACTTGCCGAAGCTGGATCTTCTCTGTTGGTTGTGTCCACGATGTCGGTTGGTTATGGTGAGGCTAGCTTTCCTACATCCCGCACTGGTGCATAAACTTTACAGAGCATATTGATATCCGGGCGGTTGCGAAAAGAGGACTCAAGCTTGGCTATACCCCTGACGTTCTGACCGATGCAGGCAAGTCGGCCACCTATCTAACGCCATTTCTCAAAGCTTTTCGCGTGTTGTAGTTGCCGACCTGTGCGTGATGCTCATACTCATGGCGGGAAGGAATGGCGGGATCGGATGCTCCCTTGTGCAGGAAGGGAAGGTGTGTAAATATGGTTGAGTGACCGTATTCACAGCATACTGATGACTCCCACAGTGGCCGAGCTTCTCGTGGGCTCCGTTCGGCCTCTGCGGACCACAGCTGAGCACCACGGCGCTTTCTCCGACGCGCAAAGTCGGTTTCATCGGGTTTGGTCGGATCGCTCAAGCAACCTTGTCAAGGCTTGTCTCTTTCGGTATCACCCATTGCTTATATTCGTCCAACCCCTCTTCGCCACCGGACCTACAGCGTGACGCGGAGTTGCGGAACAAGCACAACTTGAAGGCGGTGTCCAGAGTAGAGCTAGACGAACTGGCTCGTGAAAGCGACGTTTTGATCGTTCTTGCGCCAGGTGGTCAGGAGACCTATCATATCGTCAACGAAGCATTGCTGCGAAAGATGAAGAAGACCAGCATTCTCGTGAATGTGAGTAGAGGAACGTTGGTAGACTCCGACGCGCTCGCAAAAGCACTCCGAGAAGGATGGATCTGGGCTGCAGGGCTCGATGTTGTGGAGGGCGAACCCAGTGTGCTCAGGGATCACCCGCTCGTGAAGGAGCCAAAGTAAGCTGTGATGCTTGATGAGCTGTACCCGGCTCACTCTGCTAGGTGTGTGATTGTTCCGCACATTGGGAGTGCGACGCTGCAGACACGGCGCCACATGGCGAGCTACGCCGCACAGAACTTGATTGCCGCTATCCTGGGCGGTGATATGCCGGCTGAGGTGGATCTTTCTTCTGTTGGCTCTGCACTCTAAGCCCGAGGAAATCGGGATTACGACTGATCATCAAAAATCAAAGACGACAGGGTCACTCAGTGAGATCGTAGCTCTGGGCTTACTAAGCATTTCCTCTCTTTCTTTACCTTTTCTAACATGTAAACACGCTTTTGTCTTTTCTTCCTTCCTGCAATAATGACCAAGTTCATCCTTGTTTCTGGAGGTGTGGTCAGCGGGATCGGGAAGGGTGTCATCGGTGCGATGCAGCGTCTCCCATTCCACTTGGTTCCCTTTTCATGTCCGGCGTGTAGCTTCTTCGACCGGTCTGCTCTTGAAAACGGCTGGTCTCAAAGTCACAGCAATCAAGATAGACCCTTACATGAACATAGACGCTGGGACGATGCGACCTACCGAGCACGGTGAGACCATTGTAGTCATCGTTTGTTGTCGTAGTTCCTCAGTTTCTTCAGGTGAGGTGTATGTTTTGAACGATGGCGGCGAGGTGGATCTGGATCTGGGCAACTATGAACGCTATCTGGATGTCACGCTATCAAGGGATAACAACATTACTACTGGCAAGATCTATCGGGATGTGATTGAGAAGGAGGTCTGTCGTGTCCAAACCGTACACAGTTGTCTTGTTGACCTTTGGGACAGAGACGGGGCGAATATCTTGGGAAAACAGTCCAAGTGGGATCGTGATTGCACTCGACGCGTATCATTTCATGACCCCCCTATAGATCGTACCGCATGTGACGAACGCTATCCAAGACTGGATAGATCGTGTCTCAAAAATTCCTGTCGACAATTCCGGGGAAGAACCGGACCTTTGTATTGTAGAGGTGTGTTGTTGACCCTTGCTTTGAAACCTGGTGTCTCAAGCACTCGCAGCTCGGGGGGACGGTTGGGGACATAGAATCCGCCCCTTTCATTGAAGCTATGCGACAGTTCCAGTTTCGCGTTGGTCACGACAACTTTGCTCTTATCCATGTTTCTCTTGTACCAGACATGCATGGCGAACAAAAGACCAAGCCGACTCAGACGACCGTCCATGCTCTACGTGGCCTCGGGCTGCTTCCTGACCTGGTAAGTACTTAACGCCAAACATCAACATAATGAACGAAATAAAGTTGTTGTAGATTGCCTGTCGGCTACTGGGACCAAAACAACTCGAAAAGGCCACCAAGGAGAAGATTTCCATGTTTTGTCATGTAGCATCTGAGCAAGTCATCGGTGTGCATGACGTGACTTCCGTGTATCACGTCCCCCTACTGCTTCAATCTCAAGGAATTGTTGAGTATCTTCGCAAGAGGCTAAACCTCCCTGCCCTCAACATTCCGGAAGAAATGGTATCTAAAGGTCTATCTCTCGCCACTCGATGGAGGAATATGATTAAAGGGTTAGTCTCGATATTATTCGCGTCCCTGATACTATCTCACCTGCCCATTTGTTAGTCAAGAACGCCTCTTCGATCAGGTCAAGATCGTCCTGGTTGGGAAATATACTGACCTCAAGGACTCGTACATGTCTGTTATAAAAGCTCTTGAGCACTCAGCGTTCCGCGTCAAGCGGGAGCTTGTCATCCAAGTACATTTAGCCTTCCGATTTGTAACACTGTACTAAATGAAAAACTTAGTGGGTAGAGTCTTCCGACCTAGAACCCCCCACTCAGACATCAGATCCTGCAAAGTACCATGATGCATGGCGCAGTGTCGTAGGTGCCGGGTATGTTCACTTGCGTTTTCGAGACGTGGAGCTGAGATTGCTGAAGGGGTATTCTCGTTCCGGGAGGGTTTGGACATCGTGGAACAGAGGGCATGATCCTCGCAATTAAATGGGCACGTGAACAGAAAATACCGTTGCTGGGCATCTGCCTTGGATTCCAGATGGCTGTGTTGGAATGGGCAAGAAGCGTGCTTGGGGTGCAGGGTGAGCCCCGAACCCATCTGATGAATACGCTGATCGTATGAGTTCTTTGACCAGACGCGACGTCCGCTGAATTTCAACCTGGTGCTGCTCATCCTTTTATCATCTTTATGCCTGAGATCTCTCGCACGCATATGGGGGGAACGATGCGTCTTGGTCTACGCCCGACGGTTTTTCAGCCTTGTGCTAACATTAACGATGCTGAGAACTCTCCTGTTCACTCCCCTCCTATTACCAATGGCACTAATGAGAACCACCCGATCACCAACGGCATTCATCCTTCAAAGTCAACTTGGTCCAAAATTCGCCAGCTCTATGGCAACACGGACAGGGCATGGGAACGACATCGCCATCGTTATGAAGTGAATCCTGCCGACGTCGCTCGACTTGAGTCGTCGGGACTCCTCTTCGTAGGAAAAGACGAGCGCGGCGAACGCATGCAGATTCTCGAGCTCAGAGACCATCCGTTCTTTGTGGGCATTCAGTCCCACCCCGAATTCTGTTCTCGACCACTGAACCCTTCGCCGCCATTCCTTGGCTTCATTGCGGCCGCCTGTGGCACTTCTGTGCTCGAGGAGCAGCTTGAAGAGCAGTTGAGGTCGTTCAGCCCGCCGCATCCGGAAGGGGTGATGGTTAGCGAAGAAACGCTGAGAATGTGGATGAGGGAACGTCCGATTGGCAGCACGGTCCCGACCAGGCGAGCAACGCCTGAATTAAGTGACTAAACCAACTGTACATAGCTACTGTGTGACACGGTGCGAGTATACTCATTGCAATCATCATGTACTAGTGTACTCGTAGAGTGGAATCCTGATACACCATTCAGCTTGATCATCAGCCTGTTCTCTGATTCTCTTTATCCAATTAGATGGTTGAGCGGAAGCTGTCCTGGCATCGATCAGACCGTCAAACGCTTCCGCAATTTGAGTGCGAAGGGTATCAACTAAAGCTGTAGTCCTCAATCAGTCAAGAGCGAGCTACAGACGGGCGAATCTTCTACTATCAGTACCACCGCTTGGGCTTTTTCTTCCGCGTGACCGCGCCCTCCCAAACAGAGCGGTTCTTAGATTTGGCCTTGCCAAGCGGAGAAGGCCGAGCAAGTCTCAGACCATCAGCGAATAGACCCTTCGTCTTCCTCAACTGCATACTTTCTTCATACGCTTCCGTAAACTTCTTTGGCAACCTTGTGATCGTTGGTATTGAGACGTGGAAACACTCTGAGGCCCAGGAAGACACGCCCGCCAATACGGCATGCGGTTGCAACCGCAGTGGGGGCACAAGAGGAAGATAATATCCCAACAAAGAAGCGGCCGCGTTGCGAACATCGACAGGACTGATATGGCGCTGTGCCTCCGCGAGAAAAGATTGCGAGAACCCAGCGGTCAGCGTGTGTTGCCGTGGGGTGAGAGCAGTGAGTTGGTCGTTTAGAGTGGAGATAGGAAGCAGTTTTATAGGGAGGTGGGTGAGCTGCCAGTCCATGTATCGCGCTTCCCAGGGCAGCAATAACAAGTCTGCACGTGCAGCGGGCCAGTTGCTCTCCTTCCCTTTGGTGGAGCCAACACTACGAGCCATCCTCCTTATCCGGTGAGTGTGTACGCTCTCCTTGCACGGGACCCCAATCTGAATCATCCTCGTCACATTGGAGCAATCGAGCACCCTTGTGTTGATGTCAGAGGTGATCAACATTGTCGGAGGTCCGTTCTCGCCAGCCTCGCGGAACAATGCCCGGACTCGATCTCTCTCTGCTCGCTTCATCTTCCAGTGCATCCGGAGGACCTGTGTGCCGTTGTCAGGCAACACTTTCTGAACCAGTGAGCGCAGCAGCTTTTCAAGCAGTTCCGTCATTTGAGCAGTGGGACAGAATATGATCACCTTTGAGCGAGAACCATGTGTGAGTCGATCATGTTCTAGAAGCTTCAGCAGGGTCGGAATTTGGTCGGAAGCGGTAGGACATAGCGTGCGGAACTGCTCGATGCGATTATAATTCCCATTGAGGGTCACTGGGGGTTCCGTGCGGGCCAGGTGTTGTTCGTCCTGTCCTGGCATCAAACCAGGCACTGGTGGTGTGGCATCAATAAACGTGTGATCTTGGGATATTATCCATGACGCGAGCTGTCGGACGGCGCGTGGGATGGTCGCGCTGAAGAGGATAGTTTGACGAAGAGGCGACGGAGGCAGGAAGGAAACAATTGCATCAATATCGTCCCGGAATCCCATCGAAAGTAGTGTGTCCGTCTCATCCAAGATCAACTAGGGAGCGGTCAGAAGCAGAACCTTTAAACCAACGCTTGAAATCTACCATAGGGCAACCTTTGAACCCCTGCCGGAACTCAAGCTCGTGGGTCAGAAGTTCCATCAGCCGACCGGGGGTCGCGACTACGAGGTTCCGTGATGACTCCATCCAATCTTTCATTTGCCGGGTCTTGTCAGCGCTGCCAGCGAGCAACTGTACTTTAAAACCTTTGCGATGCGTTGTGAGCCTTTGTGCATCCAACGCAATCTGTACGGCCAGTTCCCTTGTGGGAACAAGAACAAGAGGGCCGGCAGAGCCAGGTTGATACCCAAGTCTGGCACGGCCAGCGAGGTGGACGGAATTTTGAGGTCCACCGTTGCAACCAACAGGTTTTGCGTTATGATCAAGGAGCGACTCGACGGCTGGAATGATGTACGCGGAAGTCTTTCTAGAGCGGGTGTCGGCTCGAACAAAGACGTCGCGAAGAGCAGTCCAGTCGATTGGTTGTTGCGCCGCAGATGTGACAGTACTCGAGCATCGTTTCGCTAAACTGTGACGGGCTCGAATATGCTTGGGTCATTTAAAAGAACCACAGCCGGTGTGAAGAAACTCACGAACACGGAGCACCACGAGTCTGCTGGTCGTGGTAGTAAAACACACCACGCGCCGCACGACCCCTCCGAGAGACATACAGGCGAACCAACCCAAACAAAAAGAGATAATAATAAAAATGCTAATGCATTAAGGGGGAATCGAACCCCCGGCGGGTCGATGGCAACGACCCAGGTTACCACTACCCCATTAATGCGATGCGAAACAGTCAAATTTTTAGGCTAATAAACAACAGCTGTGGTACAAGATTATCATTCGTCTAGTAGTTTCTAATGAGTCTAGAAGAAACTAAAGGAATTGAGCTTGCGGTGCGGCAATTTCGACTTGCAAATTTCGACTTGCACAATTATCCAGACGATCAGGCCGAACAGCAACCCAGATAGGGACCCGGTGATCCCAAATTAATACGACGACCAGGTCAAAACTCCATCGCACACGATGGCCAAAGGTCAGAAATCCTCCGCGACTTCTGGTACGCGGAAGAAGAATGCACGCAAGGCGGCCCACGGAGCCCAAGAGGCTGCATCGGGTGCACCCTCTTCCCCCGTCCCTAAACAGTCAAAGGCGAAAGAAGGCAAGACTTCTAAGCTATCCAAGAGGCAAGCCAGAGAACAACGCAAAAAGGTATATATTCCACCAACGAAACCTGCCCCACCAGTCCTCGATCCGCTCGACACCACTGGACTCGCTCATCTATTGCCACCGGACCTTGTCGTTGTGCTCAGGGCATTGGGAAAGAAAGATGCTATCACCCGAGGGAAGGCGATAGAGGAACTTGCCAAGTGGATTGAAGACGCAACCAAAGAGCAGTTGGCACACGACCACAATCACGATCACCATGAGGGAGTAGATGGAAAGGCAGATTTAATTGTTCAGATGCTGCCAGTCTGGGTATTTTGTCGCAAGAGCGTGTTTGGTTGTTCGACGACTAACCTCCTTTGCAGCTCCACCGTGCCCCTGTGCTCTTCACCCACCCTGCGCGACGTCTTCGGTACCTCGCTGCTTCCTTGCACGTCTCTCTACTTCGCTTTGGCCCAGCACGAGAGGCTTTCCTTGCGTGGGCTAGCGAAGTTGCTCCTCAAGGTGAGATCGAGACGTTGTTAGGGACATGGGCAATACTTGCACATGACGTTGATCGCGGAGTCGCCGCTGTTGGCTTGAGGTCCTGGACAGAGATCGTCACTACTGTTCTCAACACTCCTGATCCAGTCCAAGATGAACATCGCTTTGCTTCCCTGGCGAGATCCACGCGATCTCAAACGAAGATCATCCTTGACTCCCCGCTCCTTATTTGTCTACTTAAATTCGCTCAGCACACTGTCCTTAATCCACAGGAACTCCACACAGCTTTGAATCCAGCCCCAGTTACTTCTATTCCCCTGTCTTCTCAACAGAACCACAGGAGTCTGCTACAAGGCAAAAGTCAAACGAAGAAAGGCAGCCAAACGCCCCAATCACAACAGAAGAAAAGTGGTCGATACGTTCCACCTTCCGATTCGACGGTTTCTCCAACTTCACCGTCCGAGCGAGTGTCGAGTGATAGTGTCGCGGAAGAGAACGCCCCAGATCGGGCTGGGAGACTCCGAGTAGGCGCTTTGGGTGTTGTTAAATGGATTATAGGTACGTTCAATCATCCATTCCCTGGTAAGATTTTTTTTGTCGTACTTTTATCTGTTTTCTGCATGTGGTATCCAATTATTTATGCGATTGGTTTAGAAAGTTGGCCTGCAGTTGATTCCGCTTTTGTGAACGTGTCTGCGCCAATGGGTTCCCTGTCTTCTCCCGCATTTTGGTCTTCTCTTCACCCCGGAACGGTTCCCTCGCCCTCAAATTTAGCTGACGAACACCTTTGTCCATTTTCCGCTTCTTCGTTCGGCTATGGTCAGCCCCACGTGAGACAAGCTGCTTGGGTACTTGTTGCGTCTTTACTTGGCATCTTTAAAGGTACGATTTTGTCTCGTTATTTTCGAGAGGACACACGCTTTCTATCCTCATTCTACGTTGCACATCCTTTCTAAATTTATATAGGTGTGCGTGATTATCAGACTTGCAATCTGCATATACAGTCTTCTTGTCAAGCTTGGCTGACGTTCTTTCGAATCAGGAAATTTACCAGAACCTTTGGTTCGGATTCTAAGTACGGCAATACTGCGTTCTGCATGGGTCGAAACCGACACCGGTGTGCGGGCAGCATTAGCCGGCCCGCTGATGGAGTTCCTTAGAGGTATGATATATCTTTATCTGAGTAATGTTTCGTGCGGTATTATTCACAAACCTACAGATTATGGTCAAGCATGGGCAGTCGACATGGAAAGTGCCTCAAAGGGTTACAGAGATCTTGATATCAGCGTTAAAGGTGCCGGGGATGAAGGATCCAACTCTGACTCAGAATCAGACTCGGAACCGGGTTCTGAGGCTGAAATGGATAGCGATGATGGCATCGTTGCAGATGCTCCCATCAAGGTACAACCAATATCCGATGCTTACATGGAATTCCTGCAATTCCTCGAGCTAGGATGTTCTGGGTCCCCCGTGGAAGGCTATCCATTGGTATTGGTCGTATTGGCTGGGATCCCACAATCGGTATTGTTTACTCCACACATTTCAAACACGCGGTTGAAAACGGGTACCATAGATTCTCCCTCCCTCCCTCCCATCTGCCCTTCCGGTTGGTGACGAAGAGAGAAACGAAGGAGAGCCAAATATTCACCCCATTTTGCAACTTGTTGCATCTTTATGGGCTCCACTCGATGGCAGCCTCCTTAGTAAACGGGCGGCGGCATCCTCGTGGTTCAAGGCTGTTACCGAATGCACAGTTTGGATCATCCGAGGGGGGGTGCAGGCGGGAGCCGTAACACCACATGTGGATGAGGATGCGAAGAGCCTTATCGCATCCCAGTTTTCTCGCTTCTGGAGTGAAATCGTCAACAAGCGACTGAGGATTGATGAAGCTGATGCTGCCGAGGCCATAGCCCGTGCGGCAGAAAGGCTGGGTAAGGTTAGAGAAGGTACGCTGAGGTCGATTATAGCGCTTGGCGAATTTCAGTTCGGTGGTACCTCTAACCAGATTTGCAGATTTTTTTGATGCATCCTTTGATGCATTCTGTTTGGCGATACTCAACTCAATCCATGCCTCTGCTAACGCGACTGACATAGCACCAACATTCTTCCACCTCTTTATTTCCATGTTCGCGCGAAATGGTCATCCCAGCCAGAAGACGTGGGCCGCACTGGAAATATATGTACGAAGAGTGATGGAGGCCCTTGAATCCTCCCTCGATTCTTCTGTCCAGGTACCCGTCACAAACTCCGTCAAGGATCCACTCGCGGCGCTCGTCAAAGTCATGGATATATTTGGCCCCTCGCTTTTTGACGATGAAACTTTTGCTTCTCGCATTGATACCACTTTCATCACACATCCCATAGCGCTTTTGCGGGTATCGACGCAGGGGGTATTGGCATACCTCCGACACCGATCCACGTCCTCTGACCGGTCGCAGGGCGAGCTACAGACACAGGCCTTTTGGGCGGTTCTCTTGGGTGCACTTGCATCATCTCCAATGAACACTGCCCTTTCGTTGTTGTCTCCGCTAGTTGACCTCCCACTTCCGACACATCTAAGAGGCACAGTTGCAGCAATGGATAGTTTCATAGAACGTTTAGTGATTGGCACGATTACATTGGATATGCAGGGAAACGAGCAGAGGGTTGTGGCGAGCGTGCTAGATTCCCCAGGTATTTCAGTTCGCTGTCTGTTCTTTTCCTTGCTTCTGAAGCATCAGCTTGCAGAACTATTCATTTCGCCTACTTGTTTGGGCACGATCGCCTCCATGCTTTCAAACGGCGTTTCTACTTTCGCGGAGGCAGGAGTCAGGTTCGCTGGTGTGTCTGCAAACGAGCTGGGCAAAGTTCCACACCAAGATGATATTGGCCGTTCCATGAGACTAGTGAAGAAATTAGTCGATTCAGGTTACGAATTTACTGGGGATAACGGCGTAGAACTCTTCGCCGGAATATTCTTGCTAGGCTATGTTATCCTCCACGAGAGTGTAGCGTCTGACAGCAAGTGGGCAGATGACGCAAAGGCCCTTTGGAACTCTTGGATTTCCAAAGGAGAGAATAGGGAATCACAGATGAGAGAAGTCGTTGGTAGCCTCGTGAAAGAAAAGTTGAGAAGTGCCATTGTGGACGACAAAGCAGATGTGAGGTGGGTGGATGGGTCATCTACTGTGTTTCTCATCAATCTGAATTCGAAATCCAGACCCGAATACATCATCCAGCGCATCATACCTTTACCACCCGGTATTCACATTGACCCCCTCAGAGACATTCTCCCGTCACGTAAAGAACTCGACAGTATGTTAGAATTATCTGCCCTCCCTTCCTCTTCCAGTTCCTCTAGCTTGGCGCTCCTCGACCCTACGCTTCCAACCCTTTCGGGTACTCCTACCGGTTCGAACTCGGCATGTAGAAAGTATGTGCGTGGCGTCTCTGCCTTACTCACATACCTCAGTGCCTCACGTACCGCCGCGCGATCAAATATCTGGGCACTACGTCACATTCTTGTTCTCGGATTTTATGCGAACGAATACCTCCGTGTGGAGGACGTGCGAGATGGTCTCATAACCTTTGATGTCTCGAGGAACTATCTTCAGGATGTTGTTGAGAAGATCAAGTCTCTAACGACCTATCTTCTGGGTCGCGTAGAGGATGATATGCATGCCAAGGTCGTAAACGCGCTCGCGAGCAAAAACAGCACATTCCCACCTGAGGATGGGAGTGTAACAACCTTTGTCATCGCTCTCACTCGTCACGCCAAAGAGAAGGATCGAGTGAGGGATGCAGCAGTGCTCGGCGTCGTTCTCCAGCACCTATTCAGTAACGCCACGAAGGATGATGCTGACTTGTGGATGAACCTTGCAAGAAGGTTGGAAAAAACAGGTTAGCGCTTTTTCCGTTTGAAGCCCGTGGTTAGGGTTTTTGACTTCCCTCCAGCCCCCCAGACTAGCATCACTATTCTGGCTTCCATAACCGCTCACGCGCCCGAACCTTCGAAACTTGATAGGTATCGTAACGAACTAGCTGCTTCGCTCATGGGGATTCAGCCCAGTGCAGCAGCCACCACGGGTCTCATCACCTTGCGGCTGCTGTCCGCCACGGCACCGGATGCTGACTCCGATGTCATCTTCCTTTCACAACAACGCACCGTGAACGTGATGAAGGTATGTCAGGCATGGGTTGCTGCGGAAGAAGACGACGAAGATGGTATCACCGAAGATGTAGAAAGCATCATGACACTACTGTTTTCCCACCTCGCCCCGATCTTACAGAATATCCCGGGATCGCATTGGGATTTCATTTGGGATGTCATCGAGAACAACTTGGAGGTGCGCCGTATATGGGTTTAGCAGGGATAGTAAGCGCTAAACCTGAGTAGAACTGCAATCTAGAAGATAGTGACACTTTGACGACGCTTGGAAGGACATTACGACTGGTTCTTATCATTGATGATCTGGCATCGACGAACAAACCCCTCCGAGCTGGCTGGAACGAGAGGAAAGAGGCCGTATTGAAACTCGTCAAAGACTTGGTATCAGTAAATACCAGTAAGTGGATAATATTTTACCTTTGGTCTGGGCAGGTCCTGATGATATATAGCTGCATTGCCTTATTCTGAACCTCGTGCGTTGTGTCGCGAGTTGGCTTTGTCTGTCGTCCAAGACATGCCATCTACGATTATGGACGAGAAGACTCTACCAAGTGTAGGAATATCTCCCTTCTATTCATTCCTTGTACTGATGGAAACACTATAGATGTGCCACATATTGCGTGACCAATCACAGGAAGTCCAGCGACTGGGCTACCACTTACTCACTAATGCCGCTCTGAAGCGAACGGAACACTATGTTATCGAGGCTGGTGTCGATACGGAGGGCCTGGTGAAGCCAGAGTTGCCTCTTGAGCTCCTTGCTATCTTACAGCAGGGCTTTACCTCGGGGGAGGTACTTTACCTGGATGATGAAACAACCGCACGCAATAAGGAAATACCTGGATGCCTGCTTGCATGGATGATCACATTCGAGCTGTTCAATGGAGCGGTGCGTGTATACGCTCCTCGGGATGCCGCAGTTAATTGTCCCTAACCTTGAGACATAGTCGATCAAAGTTCGCTCTGGCTACTTCAATCACTTGCGAAGTGTGGACATTATTTCCCAATATTTCATCCCAAATATATTCGATGTTCTCGGCCTATTTAGCGGCGGAAAGCAGATATTCAAGTTAGACATATGGGCTGTTGACGAATTTCATTTGCAAGGTATGCAAAGATTTCAAGTCTCGAATCCGCACTCATGCGCCCGAAAAGCTTTCGAACCAGAAAGCCCATTAAGTCTGCGACTGTTAGCTGCCCACCTCTATCATCGGGCTCTCCTCACTGTCCCAGCTCTGATCCGTTCATGGATCTCAGATTGCACTGACAAACAACTTCTCGCGCGGGTTGTCGACTACACATCTTCATATTTCTCGCCTGGTATTATCAAGGCGGAACTAGCACAGGTCAGACAACCGGATGCTTCGTCAGAACTCTCGACGACAGAAAATCTGACTGTCAAAGTTTCACTCACTGCGGGGGAAGCGACAGCGTCATACATGGTCGATGAGCAGGCCCTCGAGCTTTCCATTCGCATGCCGAGCGACTGGCCCCTGCACAGGCTCGAGGTGAGGGATACCAAGATGGTTGGTGTCTCTGAGGATAAGTGGAGAGGTTGGATACTTGGAGTTCAACAAATCGTTTGGCAACAGGTAGGCTTTAGTAACTGAAGCGGGAAGCGTGGTTTAATCCGTTCTTGAAAGAATGGCCGCATCGCTGATGGGTTGAACCTGTTTGCAAAGAATGCGTCCCTTCACTTTTCCGGGCTAGTGGAGTGTGCGATATGCTACTCGTAAGCAGCGCACTTCTCCCCGGCCTATCGATGCTGCTTATCCTGCCTTCCGCACAGTATAATTAGCGTGATGGACGCGACTTTACCCCAGAAACCATGTAAGACATGTAAGAACCGATTTCACGCCAGTTGTCTTTACAAGGCAAGTTTGTTTTGCGATACATCTCTCTTCGAGGTCTTAACGGCGCATGGGATATAAATAGTGGTTTAAATCGAGCCATTCGTCGAGTTGCCCGCTCTGTCGGTCTGATATTCTTTAAGCTGGGAGTCAGGGCAGTGGGTAGTGTAGCTTCTCGATTCGTGACTGTGGTCTTCAGAAGCCTGAACTTCTTGTCACATCTGGGCCCAGGCTGGCCTGGCCCGTTCTTCTCTGAAACGATGCTCGGTGGTTCCTGCAGCCCTGACTGTTCGATTTTCTCATGCAACTCTAGAATGACGGTCATGGAGCGGAAGAACAACATATCCAGTACTACAATACGCATCGAGCCACGAACTACCCTAGCAATGAGTATCTTGTCACTAAGAAGCGTTTAGGTGGGTATAGCTATCTACCGCAAATCATTGTAGGTGGTACCCCGTAACGTGCTGTTAGTACTACTTACGAGCGCCGGAAGTAGTACTAGGCTGATAAGCCGTGCTGGTAGTGTGGGTTGATACGTCGTTGCCTCTGCCTTGAGGCAATCGTTTCAATTCGCAGCAGACCCACAAGATACTGCCAGCGACGATTCGTTTTGCGGGTGATTGGTGTTACTATACGCACTTGCTAACTGGTGGTAAAATCGTAACATGGTCAACTTCTACCCAACACTCGCCCCATCAACGAATATGTTGGGTTTTGAAGATGGACGCAGTTTCTCGCCTGAATTTGAACTCTAAGTCTGCTTCTGCTTTCCAAAGGGAGTAATTGTGAACAATTAAGTACTTTCACAAGCTGGAGCACGCATATCGCAGGTCGAGGGTCGATCAAAAGTCCCACCTCGTAAGTGCCTGTTTGATACGTTCGTCAGTTGCTCCTCTCCGAAGACCGGAGCCGTGTACGGTACGTGTACCCTGTCGGACCGCTACCCTTCCAGAGCCAGTCAGGGTAACTATCCACTAAGCCCGGGATCAGGAGTGACAGGCGTGAGTGGGGACTGCTAGGGTTGTGCTGCTACGACCAGGCACCAGATGGGTGTCGCAGAAGGCGGCTGGGGAGGAGGAGACTTCTTATCGGCAGGGAGGTGGAGGAAGGCAGGGACTCTTTCGGGGTATCCGATCAATCAGCGTTTCGTCACAACACGGTTTTCTATTCCCCGCCATGCTCAGAGGGGTTCGATAGGCAACACAGGTTGGGCAACAGCTAACGGGTAAAAAGGCCATAATCACTGTTTTGGTTCGACTAACCATTTTCCGACTTGCAGGAGCTCTACGAGATGGCAAGAGGCAAAGTCAGGCCAGCCGAGCATGGCGTGTTAGCCGGACCCTGAAGGTGACTGTGGCAATACATGCCTGAGAGCCCGGGATTCTGAAACACTTGATCGCAGTCGAGGCGCTTCGGACGCCAGAACCATGCCAAGACCCGAAGTACCACCGTTGAAATCGGTCACTGACCTCACCGCGTGCTGTGGTTGGTATCGTATGGGGTAGATGAGTAAGTTACGTGCAAATTTCCCAATCGTTGCTCAACTCTTCAAAGTATAATGCCTGACAAGGTAGGTTTGTGCCAGCTTCCTCGGATATGAAATTGTCAGGGCCGTCATCTTACCGCGCGCTGTTACGTCCTATTCAAATCACAGACCCTCTCAGAAGCAGCTGTAACCATGTGCCAACGCGTGCTGAAGTGATCATTTTCGCATCTTCTCTCCGACTGGTGGATATTATAACGGGCAAACAACAAGTGCGTTTCGATTTTTCTCTGAGTAACCTCGCGTCGAACCCATGGCATCCCACTTGCGTGACACTTTGGAGCCGAATAGCACGAAAGAAGCCGACGAACTGATGGTAACAGATCTGCCACCAGCCGAACAAGCTACGTTAGACCGCATTGTTCGGAGGAAGCTTGACTGGATGTTGCTCCCACTATGCACCGGCCTGTTTGTGCTTTCCATCGTGGTATGCTCCTAGACTTAGTGCCATCCTTTTCTGCATGCTCACGCTAGCTAGGATTGGAGCAATATTGCGTATTCCCGGGTGGTTGGTTTGCAGCAATCGCTGGGGATGTCAAACTATCAAGTACGTCGAATCAACACGGATTATTCATTGTTGACTGTCTTATAGTATACGATTGGTTTGACTATGACTTTTGTGTATGTACCCTGTCCCCCGCATTCAGCATCGGTTAATTGTGCACCAGCTCTTACATCATTACCGAGTTTCCGTCCACTCTACTTTTAAAGGTAAAACGCAAAACCATCCATAGTCCAACTAACCATGCTTTCGGCCATGCAGTATGTAGGACCCAATATCATCCTTCCAACTATGGTCGTGTTGTGGGGTATAGTCTCCACCTTGCAAGGTGCGTGGTATTCTTGTTCGCCATATCCTGGAAATTTGTTCATAAAGAAACAAGGGATCGTTAATAATCCTTCAGGGTTAATAGCATGCAGGTTTTTCCTTGGGATTGCTGAAGGTTCGTATGTTCTAGGAAGCTATTCTATGCATTTATCATCAAGTCAGGCGGTATTTTTCCCGGAATTGTTTTGTACCTTTCTCTTTTCTACCCACGGCACCAGTTACAACTGCGGTATGTGTGGAATCGGCGTTACATCGAATTCTATGTGACATTCCTGTCAGGATTGCAGCCTTCTTTGCAGCCACATCGTTATGCGGCGCATTCTCTGGTTTGCTAGCTGCTGCTATTGGTCAAATTGGTGAAAAGAGCGGTAGGCCAGGGTGGGCCTGGATATTTATCTTGGTGTGTCGTGTACGGGCTGCTCGCTGAACCACGCCCATCGGTCTCAACAGGAAGGCATATTCACAGTCGTCTTCGGCCTCATCACGTTCTTCCTTCTTCCCCGCTCAATAGATAAGACACGTTTCTTGACGGAGAAAGAACGCATGCATGCCATTTACACCCTGAAACACACCGGTTCTGTGTCAGAAGATGACCGCATGGACGACTTCAGTTGGACGGAAGTTATTGAATCAGCCAAGTCGCCGCATGTTTGGTTCCTTACTGTGACTTGTTTCTTTAGTGGTATGTGCGTAGTATCTCCACCAGTGCACGTGATTGACAATGATCTCGATAGGTGCGATAGTATTTGGGTTGGCTTAGTAGGCAGCTCGTCTGTTATTTATTTATGATCTAATGTCCGCAGCTTTGAACCCACGATAGTCGCTGGCCTTGGATATAGTGGAAACCGTGCGCAGCTTATGAGCGTACCTCCGTATGCGGTTGCCTTTGTTGGTATGTTTTCTACTGGTGACCGTGATCTCTCTAACGTCGATCCTGTGTCAAGTGTCACTCATTTCGGGTGTCGTCTCGGACCGCTACCAGTGTCGCGGATACGTTGTGATATTTCACTCTCTTCTACAGTTGGCTGGCTTTACCCTGTACTATGGTATGCTGAACGTCCGTTCAGTTTGGACATCTTTTCTGACCCGTGTCCAGTGACCACATCTAACCGCGTCCGTTACGGATCCCTTTTTTTATCTGTCACGGGCACATTTTGCGAGCCACCTACACTCACCACGTGGATCTTGAACAACAGTGCGCCGCACACCCGACGTGCCACCGCCATAGCCACGATATCCCTCGTGACTGAAGTGGGTGGTATTTTCTCCACCTGGCTCCTTGGGTATCTATCACCTGCCCCCAACTACACATCAGCGACGATCACGTTCATTGTCATGTCGATCGGTATGACGGTGTTCTCGATTGCAAACTTGGTATATCTTCGGCGAGCGAACCGTTTGAAGGCAGAAAAGAGGCAACGGATGAAGAAGGAGGATGAGATCGAGGGTCTAGGTGATCGCAGTGCGTGGTTTATATATAGTCTTTAGGGTTTTGCGAGGTGTCTGAGCATTGCCAACTGATGGTGCGAGATTATATGTATCCGAGTTGATAATATTCCCCCGAGCATGCGTATCGGTTGCTACTTAGCTTGAGATGTGTACTTGTATGTATATTTTTTCCGTCTACGACGCGTTCACACAGTGCCATGATTGCGACGACGGCGTAATGTCCTCGGTCAACGTACAAAAAAAGTGAACGCATCGTACAGGTTAGAGAAGAGAAGTGCTTGAGGATGGGCGGTGATAAACATGAGTTTCAGCGAAGACTGCTTTCATTGGCGGTTCTTTCATACAAGTCGGCGACCAGCAGCAATGCCACGATCTGACAGTGGCATGATGCCAGTTCTACTAACTTTTCACGCCCTACTTTTCGCTTCCGTTGCTTACTTCGTCGCTTGTGACTCTGACACCCAGCATTTATTTTTGATCGCAGGTCAATCCACATGTCATGGGGGTGCAAAGTAGACCATCATTCTGCCAAGAAGCCCCAAACAAATTTCGGAGACGTGACCGACCGGCCCTCACCAAGGCTTTCAAGGGCTCAAGGCCCGGGGGCTCCACTATCGGTGGGCCTGAGCCCGACTGAACCCGACATTAGCACTACCAAGGTGGCTGTAGCGCTGTACAAGTACTTGGTGGTGGCCACCTAGTCGTGGCATGGTTACCCAGTCCCACGGGTCGGGCTTGGGCTCACTAGGGCTGCGTCGGGCCGGGCCCAGGGCTTGAGCCCGAGCCTGGCACATCACTAATTTAGATAACGGTAAGTATGGCTTCTTGTTGGGATCAATGAATGCAGTTCAGCAAGCGGTCAGTGTATGCTGTACCAAGTTGAATATCCAGGCCCATCCAGTCAGGGTGTTTTGACCGCAAGGCCAGAAGCTCGGGGACAAAACGATGGTTTAAACAACTTCGCCGAAAACCGTCTGGGTCCGCGGACCAGATCGCAATGTGGGGACAAATGGCCATGCTGCCAGGGCGTGACCGGTGACCCCGCGAACGAAACATATTCCCCCTGTCGGATGTGCTCCCATTGGACACAATGGCGGGAACGAAATAACCGTAGATGAGTGCCGGCGATGATCGATTGATCGATGAACCTCAGGACCCCGCCCAGCCAATAGAGGCATGTTTGCCCCAGCCTTTTTTGACCACTCGCGAGGTCGTCCGTTACCAGTGCCCTTTGGTCCGCAACTCAGGGACCACGTCCTTGCCTTTGCTGTCATGCAAGAAATCCCTGAGGCTGGTCAGCGCATGGACCTCCATGCGGCACTGGAAATCTTTGTTTTCAGTTCTCATGGGTGGGAGAAGGGCATTTTGCGGGAACGCAAGTAGGCGAGGATTTACCTTAGGCTCATCAGGACAGACATCCAGTCCGACTGCCGGCAACTTTTTTCAAGGCGCCAACAAAAAAAAGGTAGGCAAAACCAAATCAGAGTTCATACCCGACGTGACGAAAAGTGACCCACATGTCCATCCTCGAGTGCGCGTATCATCGCCGCTTCATCGACTACTCTTCCATGTGCAGTATTGATGATGATGCTCCTGCCCTTCAGCGCACAGATCTCGTTCTCCCCTACAAGACACTCTGTGTTGGGACGCAATGGGATATGCACGCTCAACACGTCCACAGCACGACAGAGCGCCTCGGTGCTGTCGACATACTCACACCAGTCTGGTACATCCACGACCGGACGGCGACTGTGATAGACCGCGCGCATCGGAAAGGCATGGGCAGGGTGTGCGAGGTGCAGCCCGATGCCACCAAGTCCAAGGGTACCCAGAGTCTATGTGCTGAGGTCGTGCGTATCCCTTGACAACACCAGCGTTTTCCACGTTCCAGAGTGGAGGGAACACTCCATCATTTACGAAGTGGCGTTGTCCTTTCTGCCAAGCGCTCCCTGCCCAGGGAGATCTCGCTGGTCCAGTCAACATGTCGCTCATACTTGAGCTCGGGCTTGGCCTGGGCCCGACCCGACCTTTTTGTAAGGCTCGGGCTCACATTTAGACAGGCCCGAGCCCTGGTAAGCCCGAGCCCGACCCGGGCCCACACATCACTAGTTGTCTTTGGCATCAGTTTTTTTTCCCCTTCCCTCGTTCACTTGGTAGGGTAGGCATTGACGGGGAAAGAATGGCCACTTATAATCTCTACTCTGAAACGTGCCGGGTCTGTATCAGAAGACAAACGGAAGAATAGCTTTTGTTGGACTGAAATCAGCCGCATGTTTGGTTCCTCTCCGCCACTTCCTTTTTCGGTGGTAATATACAAGTTTTTTCCATAGCTACACCCTGATTGATCATGGCATTTCTAGGTACGATATTTGGATTGGCACTGTGAGCAGCCCGCCTGCCAATGTTTTCTGAATGCGATGACATCCGCAGCTTTCAACCAACGATTGTCGTTGGTCTTGAATATATGGGGAACTGCGCTTAGCTTACCCTTCTTTGCTAATACAATGGACTCTCTGGCGTCAACCCTGTACCAAGTGTCACTTATCTCAGGTGCCATCTCGGATTGCTACCAGTGCCGTGGATACGGCGTGACCTTTCCCCGCTTCCTCCAGTTCGCCGGTTTCACCGTGTTTTATGGTGCCCCTGATCTCTAATCCCGAAGGGAAATGTGATGGATGTGATTACACATATAGTAAGCACACCGAGCGATGCCCTGTTATGTGTCACTTTTCCTGTCCGTCGCCGGAACCTTTTGTGCACTGCCCGCACTCACCACACATGGGCCTCGATTCCCCAAACAACAGTTTTTCCCGCGCGCCCAAAGACCTGCTGCTGTGACTGTGACTTCTACAGCGATACAAACGAGTGTGTAAGCGGCGACCGTCGCGCGTAACCGCTGCACCAAAAGGCAGAATACTGAATGCAATGCATAGCATTCAGTACTGCGGACGGTATATGTATGAGGTACGGGCCCTAAGTAAGCCAGCGTGCTTACAGAATGGCATTATTCCCACCTGGCTGATGGGCTGTATCTTCTCCGCCCAATTTCACATCGGTAGCAATCATAATCACTGTGTGTGGTAGTATTCTCGATCTCAAGTATGTTACGCCTTTGGCAAGAGAATAGTTTGGAGGCAGCAAGGAGACTAGATATGAAGAAAAAGAAGAGGCTGAGGGTCTTAGGTGACCGTAGCGCGTGGTTTATATGGTCTTTAAATGTCTGCAAGATATCCGAACATCGTTTGATCGATCGATGCTGCGAGATCGTGTTCTTGAATTGATTAGATACGTGCGTCCGGGTCACCTCCAGTGCCAGATTGTTGCTCACACATACAAATGCAGGGTTACAAACCAGCTACCTACAGACTGTATATAAACCACGCACTACGATCTCCGAGCCCCTCGGGCTCACCCTCCTTGGTCGTCCTTTGCCTTCTCTCTGCTTTTGAGTGGTTCTCCCGCCTTAGATACAACCAGTTGGCCACCGAAAACACCAACATCCCGACAGACATGGCAATAAACGTGATCGTCGCTGACGTGTAGGTAGGTCCCGGAGACAGGAATCCGAGCAACCAGGTGCTGAGAATACCTCCCACTTGAGTCATGACAAAGGCCACGGCCACGGCAGTGGCGCGTCGTGCGTGAGGTGTGCTGTTGTTTGCTACCCATGCCATTAGTGAAGGTGCAGCACCGAATGCGCCAGTGACAGAGAAGAAAAGGGATGCGTAACGGATATGTTCTGATTTACTCGCTGAGCGGGCATCAATCAGACACCTTCTCGAATAGGCACATCTCCGACGTACCATAGAACATACTAAAGCCAATCACTTCCAGGATAGAGAAGAATACTACAGTAAATCCACGACATTTGTAGCGGTCCGAGATGATGGCCGAGATGATCAATACTTTGTGTGACATAAGCATACCTCGGAGAGTTCCAAGTCGAAAGACTTACAGACAAAGGTGACCGCATATGGAGGCACACTCATGAGCTGAGCATGGTTCCCCGCATATCCGAGACCAGCGACGATCGTCGGTTCAAAGCTATAACTAGATGTTAGCACGTAAACAAAAAATCTGAAAGACGAAGCTCACAAAACTACACCGAACACTATCGAGCCTAATGCTACAGTCAGTTAAGCTCAGGAAACAGGATATGAAACATTACCGCTGAGGAAGAAAACAACGGAAAGGAGCCATATGTGTGGGGACATAGCCGCCCTACCAACTTCTGTCCAACTGAATCTATCTCTTTCATCGTCCTCTGATACAGAACCCGCATGTTTGAGAGTGCAGACAACATGTTCCCGCTCCTCCTCCGTCAGGAAATAGGCTTTCTCAGGCGAACGAGGAAGGAGGAAGAAGGAGAGTATACCAAATACAAATGTGAATATGCCTTCCTGTCATCATTGGTGAGCATCGCCTTTCACGGAGAAATTGAGACATAAATACCAAGATAAAGATCCAAGCCCACCCGGGCTTACCACCCATTGAGTTCATCTGGTCAATAGCAGCAGCCAGTAAACCAGAGAAAGCGCCAGACAGTGATGCTGAAGCATAGAAGATCGCGATCCTAAGAAGGGGTCAAATGCATAAAGATGGTAATGCTCGAATCACTTGTACCGTATCTGCAGCCTCTCCCGGGGGTAAAAGCAGGAAAGGTAAAGAACGACTCCAGGGAAGAGACCACCTAATCCAATAATGAGCAGTGTAAATGATGACCTACAGAATCCAAACCTTCCATTAATCCTAGAAAAAATCTACACGCCAATAACCCAGAATAATTTTTCACTAGCCCTTGATCGTCCCTATGGATCAATGCCCGGAATTGAGACGAAAGTTATGTATATTTACCTTGTGCGGCAGAGACCACGCCCCAGGCTGTGACCATAGCAGGAAGCATAAGATCGGGTCCAACACGCTGCAGAATTCTCAGAATTATTAATAGCTACTATCGATAATGTGATTTACCTTCAAAAGCCAAGTAGATGGGAACTCTGCGACGATATACGGACTACCAAATCATTAATTCAAATCAACCTAAAAACCGGCCACATACACATAGGTTATAGTCAGCGCGACGGTATACTGTGGTTATAGTGTTTGTAAACCAAGAATGAATCGCCCGGAACCTTTTACACACCTGGTAATTCGATAAAGCCAGTGATTTCTGTAGGCCTGCCACGCGTGCGTTTGCAATGTTGGATCTATCCTACATGTCATCACGGATGAGCGCTTTGGGGATAAAATGGCAGTGCAAACATACCACAGAATCAAGCAGGAAGAAGATAGCGCACAATGGAAGCACCCATAAATCGATCTTTCTCCAGACAGTACGTTCGAGCGCAGCGCGCTCCTTGAGGTCACCGAAGGTATTCATAGGAGGTCAGTGAGGCCAGGGGAGGATGAAGGAGAAGGAAATTCAATTCCAGCGCATATATGTACGCTTCAACCGAATCCTGTGCCAGCAATAACGAGAGGGTGCCCAACAGAGGACCCTTGAGGGACATAAAACACCTGTGCAGGGTTCGGAATAGACTCCCATCACCAGCCTGTCCCGGGGTTTCCGAATGTGTGGCCCATATGTCTGGTTCGAGACTACAGACAACCTTTCTCGCTTCCTAACATAGATGATACCGAAACCGTGTTTGGTTTTATAAGGTCCCGTTTGCTGGTTTTGCTTTAGCCAGGTACAAAGGGTGTGAGGAAAGACATCAGCGGCAATAGATACCTCCGCAGTCGCTCCACGTACAATTAATGCGTTATAGCACACATACCGTCATCATACCGGACAATGAACTCAACAATCAAAGTGGGGCCCCTGGGCCTGGGAAAGCGCTCTCACTTCAGTGTACCTGAAAGCGGTTCCACTGATTTGATTCTATACCTTGTCGATGATTTCCGTGAGTTCGCGGATTGTGACGCTCGCAAAAAGTTACGTGTCCAACGCTGTGCGTGGTTATTCCAGTTCACCGGGGTCTGAATTTTTTGTTTAATTTGTGTTTCGCCCGCCGACCTCACTGCCTTGTTACCTAATATCGCCTATTGACACAGACGAAATGTACCAGCGCTCCGAAATACATGATCGTATCACTAGTAGCGAGGCTTAGCCCATACATTGCACCGTACAATACATGCAAGCTTACAATCTACAGGCTATATATGAACCACGCACTGCGATCCCCCAATCCTGCAGGTTCATCCTCTTTTCTCATCTCTTCCCTTTGCCTTGCTTTCCAACCATTCTCTCGCCGAAGATATGCCAAGTTGACCATTGACAAGACAATCATACCAATCGACATAGACATGAACGTGATCATGGCTAATGTGTAGTTCGGGCCAGGAGATATATACCCAAGGATCCATGAGGAAAGGATGCCACCTGCTTGAGCCGTAACAGAAGCTGCAGCTACAGCCACCGCACGTCGGGTGTGTGGTGCACTGTTGTTTGAGACCCATGCGCTTAGGGTAGGCACCACGGAATGTATAACAGGAACAATTAAGAAGAGGGATGCGTAACGGACATGGTTTGATCTGCTCGCTAGATAAGGGAATGTATTAGATAAAACGCATCTTTTCCGTTGAACGTTGAACATCGTTGGCATACCATAAAACATGACAAAACCAGTCAGCTGTACAAAACAAAGTACTATCAGGGTGTATCCACGACACTGGTAGTGGTCCGAAATGGTGCCTGAAACAACACACCCTTTATACAATCTGGTCAACGTCTGAAAATGTCCAACGTTGAATACGCACAAAGAAAGGCAGTGGCAGTTGGAGGCACGCTCATGAGCAGGGCTTTGTTACCTTTGTATCCGAGACTCGAAACAATCGTTGGTTCGAAGCTGCGAGTATCAGCACGATAAAAAAAGTAAATAGACTAGGCACTCACAAAGATAGACCAAACAGCATCGTACCTAATGATATCGTTGTCAGTCAGGTACAAGTTGGAATGGTGTGCACGCTACCACTGAGAAAGCTAATGAAAACAAGGAGCCAAACGTGTGGTGACTTGGCTGATTTGATGATTTCAGTCCAACTAAAGCCGTCCATGCGGTCGTCCTCTGACACAGAACCAGCATGTTTCAGCGCGGAAATGACACACATCCGTTCTTTCTCCGTTAAGAAACGTGCCTTTTCTGGTGAGCGAGGGCTGAGGAAGAGAGAGAGTACACCAAAGACAACAGTAAACAACCCTTCCTGTCAAGATCGATGAGCATATTCAAGAAAGCGGTCGGCACAACTGTACCATGATGAATATCCAAGCCCACCCCGGTTTACCACCCAATTCGTTCATCTCATCGATGGCAGCGGGCACCAAGCCAGAAAATGTACCAAATAGGTTAGTGGCCGCAAAGAACGCTGCGATCCTAAAAGGAATATCAAGCAATGTAGTGCAGTGTTAGACTATATGCATACCGTAATTGTAGCTTCATCCGTGGGTAGAAAAGGGAAAGATATAGAATGATCCCAGGGAAAACACCACCTGACCTGCGGATGAATAAAAACGGAGATATCTTCATGTATATGCGAACCTTCAGCCATCCCAAGGAAAATTCGACATGCCATCAACCCCGAAAAGTTCACAACGAGCCCTTGGTTCCCTATGAACAAATGTCCGAGCACTGCAAAACATGGTCACTGCTTACCTTGCAAGGCAGAGATTGTACCCCATAATATTACCATAGTAGGAAGCATGATATCTGGCCCTATATACTACTCCGTCGAAAGAAAAAAAACCAATTAGTCGCATGGCAAATGATGTCGTGAGTTACCTTCAGGAGTAAGGTAGAAGGAAACTGGGCGGTGAGGTAAAAACTGGCATACAATCAACTGATACTGAAGGCCACAAAATAGGTGAACGCACACGGGAGTCATGGTCAAAGCAATGGAATACTATGAAATGGTAAGCTCGGAAGCGAATCGGTTTGATTCGACGTACCTGATAATTTGAGATCTTCAACGATTGCTGCATGCCAACTACGTGTGCACTTGCAATGTTAATCTTGTCCTATACGTTGTCTTGGTTGAAGCACATATGGAGGAAACCTAGGCTAGTCCAAGGGCTTACCACGATTGAAAGTAAAAACCAGCCAGTGCATAACGGAAGCAACCACCTGTCAAGCTTCCGCATAGCAGTGCTCTCCAGGGTAGTATGCTCGCCTGGCGGATGTTCGCTCTCCTTTGGTTCACCAAGTTCATTCACATCCAAAGTGTGGGAAGCCGGAGTTCCGACCATTGTATACTGGAGGGGATACACACTCATCTGCGACAGTTTATATGTACTTTCCATTTGGATCGATACGGGATAGCATAAAGTATAAATCCACGATAAGCCTTGGTTTCTTAGGAGGTTCCCGAAGCGAACAACGCTTCAGAATAGTTGATGACGAAACCAAGGCTAACTGAGGCCGCAACTCTCTCCCTGTCACTGATCAGCCAATCGCTCTGCTCAGTTAGGTCCTCGTGTCTGAGATGAGCGCTGGAATGAATCGGTGGTACTAGAAGAGCTCACGTCGCGAAGGTGGCACAACCAGGTGACTCCGAGAGCACGGAAATCATTCCATGCTGGACGGAGCAGTCCTGCTTATAGAATATTGCGGTTTATCCGGATGACTAATGATACCAGTACGACTCGATAGAAATATTCGGTGTTAGATAAAACTCGGTTTGATCCGCATGTGAAACACTTGAAACACCGGTAGCCTGCTCAAGAACTTCGCCGAAAATCGCCAGGCTCAGTGGACCAGATCGCGATGCGGGGACGGATGGGTGTGCCCTGTCAGGTCTCCAAAACTTATTGGAGATCCCTTGACAGAATTGTAGTCTATATTGCGCCACCATTGACAAGCGGATTGGCCTGTGATTAAAAATAGATGCCAGATCTTAGAGCCATGAGCGACAAGTGGGCTCAGTGGGCAATGGAAGTGAAAGTATGCTTACCGTCACCTCGAGTGTAGGGCGGACTGCGGTATTGCCGGTCTGGGTCAATATAGGCTCTGCCTGGAGGTCTCGACGCACAAGAGTGAATGGAATCCCCCTACAGATGTGAAAAGTACTTGAGAGCTGACTAACTCGATATCCACAGCCAGCCAAGACAATGGGTTGCCAGTAAACTAGCTGCCTATATATGGAAGTCGTAGTTGGATTCACTCTCCTGCGGGAAGCTTTCGTACCGCTTTGAAAGGAGCTCCACATTACAACATCTCCTGTTTCATCAAAGTGTCTAGTTCAATTATTGGAAGAGCCTAAACAGATTGGACTTCTTGGTCTATGATGGGGTTGGAAACTTGATACTGAAAAGATCAGAATTGGATGATGTTCGTTAACAGTTGTCTTGACTTGCTGTAATAGCCCAACGATGACAACGTTGACTCGCCAGCATGTCCAATGAACTATTAAGGAGCTCGCTCAATTTTTTCAGTCCGTGATTGAAAGTTAGCATGACCTGTTCCAGGTCTCTAGGACTCCCGGCTTGCAGATGTCATTGCTGGGTATATCAAACTATCAAGTGCGTCGAATACCTTGGTGGCTTAGCGCTTGTCTCCCGGCTTATTTATCGAAACGCAATTTCAGTGCATAGTTCTCTGAAGACCAACCTCACCAATGTCTCTTGCGCTGAGATCCAGTAGTCGCTCGACGATAACTGTTAACTGTGGGAAAACAGGTACCGATCGGGGAAAAGATAAACTCAGTCGTGCGCGTGATGCAACGGACTGAGGTGTTCGAGTACGAACTAAAGTCTCTTATATACTGTACTACAGAATCATATGCAAATATTATGGGTATTCGAGTACCCGGAATCGCACTGGTATACAAAGGAGTGAACATACACGAGAATGCTACAAACGTAGCCCATACGATATGACGTCGATGCACGACTGTGGCGCTTGTGCTGGTCGTGACTGCACGTATGCTTGGAATTCCGACATTAACATTCACAATTGCTCCCTACTACCCAATACCAGCTGGAATTCAAGTAATGCATGGACCACCAAAGTGACATTGGCTAACATCAGGAATTTTACAAAAATCTAATTTCAACTAATTTCAACTAATGTTGACTAATATTGGCTAATTGCAGCTAATTTTGAGTGAAATTAGTCAAAATTAGTCAAAAGTAGCTGAGATTAGTTGAAATTAGCTAAAATAGATTCTTGTAAAATTCCTGATGAACCCTTGAGCATATCAGCATCCATGAGGAGACTGAAGGTTCACATTGGGATCAAACCTGTCCATTTGATGGCATTAGGACTGGATTCTCCACTTAAGTCCACTGTAACACATTGCAGCATAGAAACTGACAGGAGTTCATCCAAGATTTAAACTGAGGGGATCCATGACATCAGGAATTTTACATGTTACTAATTCCAGCTAATTTGAACTAATTTGAACTAATTTTGACTAATCCTGACTAATTCCACTAATCTGACTTGAAATTAGCCAAAATTAGTGGAAATTAGCGAAATTAGTGGGAATTAGTGAAATTAGTAACTTGTAAAATTCCTGATGATTGCTCGGATGTTCACATTAATTGCCATCAGTTGCCGTTGTGCGCAAAATCGGTCTTCGTACGCGCGATGAAAATCTCGTTGTCGTGTGTCTTGCAGCCCGTCGTAAGGTCGGAACCAGTGTCGTGCTGTAGGCGAAAGGGGTGGCGAAGGAGGATTGATCAGAGGAGGTGGATATGTCCAGTATCAAGAGGGGTTGGAAGGTGAAACGAAAAAAAAACTCTTTATACGGAGTTGAGAACAAGATCACAGTGTAAGCAACAGCCCGTGGTAGGTCAGAAAAATAGCCAGAAGTATTTAAACACTCGCCCATGCCGTTGTGTATACAGAAAAAGTTCAAGTAATGGGGAACAAGTTACACCTTGCTCCGCGCTGTCGTTGTGGCCGCCCTGCCTTCCTTTTGCCTTATCTTTCCTGTGTTAGTACCCGCTACTCCCCTCCATTGCCCCAAAAGAATCGCACTAAACTGTGCCACTGCGATCAAGTATACCACAGCAATTCTAGTATTCATTGCATGGTCATGGCGGTTCATGGAAGTTATATCTACAACTCTCAAAGAAGATCAGGAAGGTCGGCTACTCGGACGACGCCATTCGCAAGCAACGACCGCGATGCGACCAGGAACTTGCGCATTTCCTGGAACAAGACATGCTCGGCTTGCCACACTGCTGCCTTCGCTTGCGTAGGAGCACCGATTGACGGCATTAAATGGAATGATGACAGTGAACAAAAGTTGCGATCTCGCGCATGAGTGTGAAGAAGTACTCCTTGTCCGCTTATCAACCCGCCTGGTGACCCGCCTTGTGATCAACCTGTTCCAAATCGTTCACGGCGGGGGACGCCCCACCCGGGCCCGAGCGCATGAGGAAATCGGGAGCTTGTTAAGGTCAGGAGTATATTCTTTCAGGGGATGCGGTAAGCTTTCAATACTGCCATCCGATGTGATATTGATTTCAAAGTATTCCACCAGAATTTCGCGACGCGTCAGGGGCGTTTTGGCGATGCGCTAGGGTTGGGCTCAATGATAAAGTATTTAGATATCTTCAAGCAGCAAGGGATCTTATATCTACGATTTCATTTTTGTTTAGACCACTTCTCTCTGTGCCTGGCTCGGCATCTACAGCGAGCTTCAAAAGCGTACGAAGCGGGGGAGGCGGATCCAGCTTCAACCGACTGAAGCTTCCGAATTGCAAAGGGGCAAGTCGTAGCCATTGTGTCTATGCACATCAAACTGGTCGGAAAAGAAAACCAAAGCGACCTACGCCAAAGCCGCATGATTGACAAGATACAATTTTGTAGAATGTTGGATCAGTGATAAGTATCGATGATTGTCCACAATTCCAACAAATGTATGCTTCTTTATGATTTCAGTTAGGTCTGTCAAACAAACAAAACGTCGGTCTCACAATTCTAGACAAAAGTTCGTACCACACACCATTGTGCATGCTCTTTTGAAACAACGCCCTGAGCTCCAGGATAGATGTAAGGTCACAACCAGATTTCGCGATATCGCGCAAGCTGACAGCCTTTTTGGAGACATCATCCCCATCAGAGCGCAGCAGGTTTGATACTGGAATCACGGACTCTAGGGTACGATACAGAAGAGATGTGCGGACTTCGTGGTGCGAATAAGTCTTCGCAGCTAAGGGACGATGAATAGCATCAGAGTCGGGATATCGGGAGAACATACAATAAGAGGTGGTAGCTGAACCCTCTCCGCCCTCTTCCTCGCCTTCCACTTCTACTCTCTTTTCACAGCTACCTTTCATGCTCGAACTACTTGAATGTCCACAATGTCTAGAATGGTCAGAGAAACAAATACAGCAACAGTTTAAGCATACCTGATATTCATACGTCCTAGAACGGCTTTGACCAACTACCTGTTGGATAGAATTTGGCGTCAGTTCGGCCAGGACTTCCTCATTCAGAATCATGACTTTTCGTTTCATAGGGTATAGGTTCACATCCACGGAACGGGGATCTATCTCGATGCCGATGCTTTCAGTTACAAAGTAGTGTCGCGGGCGATGGTTCGTACCTAAGGGATACAAATAGAAATGCAACCTTGGGTAACACACCATTGTACACACTTTCGATCGCTCATTTGATGCTAGAGGATTCCAAAAGTCGGTCTATATAGCTATGAATAACCGAACTCCCCAGCATCCGTAAAAAGTTGACTTACGATTGGTGAAGAGCAGGAAAACAGACTTTTTCCCCTGGTAGTTTGGGCTCGTGCAATAGGCCTCAGCAAACCACTTTTCGCTGTCATGGACGTCACAGGATCCGTTAAGTTGTGATGGCTTTTTGGTGGATGATGATGAAATTTCTTTTCCTATAGTGTGACCAAATAGTTGGCGGATCGCTTGATCTCTCGATATGAACGATGTGGGGCTCAGGAGACGAACGTCCCAAAGAAAGAACATACGATAAGGGTCGCTCCACAATTACCAGCGCAAGGTCTCGGATCTGGCGTCTAGCCCGCTTCTGGAGGCACCAACACGCCTTCGGAGTAGCATACTCTACGTCAAAACGTATACGTGATTCTTAACGACGCCATTCAGCCACTTACTTCCAAGCACGAGGATCCGTCCCGGGTTTTGATATGACAGACATGTGAACTACGTGGGAATAGATGCTGGAGCTTCACCACGAAAATCGTAGGTGGGTAGTTAAGACAAGCCAGAGAATGACTTTATTTTTGACGTCCTGAACCGCCCAGCTAGGATTGGCAAGTCAGATGCCTGTAGGTATCAGGAGAATGAGTTAGGCTTACGGAATGAAAGAGGAGCGCGCACGCGTATCCCACAGCCATTGTCCTGAATCTGTTCATACTACCGTCTTTGACGATGATACGAGTCGAAGTAGCGCCAGCGTCCAGGCTATTTTTGAGCAGCTCCTTCAGCGCAGAGGCGGGTCTATGGATAATCTTTATAACGATGAGCTACCAACGTCTTGGTAAAATCCATGTGGAGACGCGCCTCTCCTACAGCCATGCAATTAAGCGACAGTTGGAGTTTTGGAGTTTTCGTATAGGAGAAGGCTCTGGTAGTCGTGGGCCGTTGTGGGCCATGCTGTTGTTCACACCGTCCGTAATCCTAGTAGGGCCATCGTGCACGCTGACCTGTCGACGAATCCATTGACCAAGTAGAAAGGTCACACGGGACTACTCGGAAGCGTCGTCTACCACAGCTTGTTCCAATGTCAGGGCCAACAGCGGACAGGTGTCGAGGCGCACTCGTGGAGACGTGTAACGTATGTATTGGATCGATGATCATGCTACCACCATGTGGCGAGTGCTAGTGAGAGCTCATGCACATGTCGCACACTCGTCGGTCTGTACTTATCTTTTTCAGATAACAGAACTTAATGGAATCATTTGTCATTCTGGTTTTCTCTTCTGGTACAAACATCCTCTCCGTTAACCAGAGCGCCTACATACGGAGTTTGCTTCATCGAGGGCATTACTGTGGCAATTTTTGCATTGAAAGATACTATAAAGCGATATGATTCACTGACGACGGCATACAGCGGGTCAGATCGGCATGGTGGGATGACCAGATGTCATGTTTCATGAGGATGGTTTATTTGGCCAATTTCCTGGACTCCAGGAATGCAACTCGGATTCAGGAGCTATTCCCCATGCGCTCGGCACCTTTGAATGAAAGAGCGAGAGGATAAATGGGATCATGTAATATTGTCAGACAATAATAAGCAAGGGTTAGACCAGGACTCTAGGATGGGATATCTAGGTCAGTTACTGAATCTGGCTGAGGCGGACCTGGCCACGAAACCACTGAGAACTTGGTTTTGAAAAGACGACGTGCTGTCTTCGAGCATAGGTTGCGGTGAAAGCGAGAAGCAAGAGTGGACGTGAGGAGGGAGCGTGAATTTGAGTGATCAGTGAGAGCCTAGAATGGGTCACTAGGGCAATACCGGAAAAACGAGAAGCAATGCTACGCTTCAATCAGGTGTACATGATTTTGTTTGTTGCACGTCGCTCAGCGAGTATCGAGCAATCGTACCTTGCTTGATCGATGCGTGAAGACTTGAGCTGTCTTGAACAACACTCGAGGTCGTTTTTAGATGTTGCCGACGTCGCCCGTGTCTGCACACGTGGGCATGCGCATGCCTGAGCAACCTGGCGGTTCGCCGTGCCCGTTTTGCCACCTTCCACCTGGGTTGCGCAGTCACGGGATGTGCGGATGGACGACGAAGATGATGACGACGCGGTGCATGGTACAGCCGTACACACCCGAGCATCGAATTGTTTCCAGCTACTCGCGATTGCAAACGAGAGCTCGCGGCCGTCGGGTTCGCTGCTGGTGAGCATGGCCGAAGGGTATTTCAAGGTGATTTCTAGGAGTGTGGTCTTGGGATTGGCACAAATGGAGGCATGTATTTGTGTCAGGTGAGTGCGACGGTTGATGCTTGGGCACCGGCGCTGAGTAGTTGCGGCCTTTAGCACATGTTGGATGGGAATCCGTTGAGTGAGTAATTGGTGACGGCGATGCGTAGTTGGGCTAAACGACCAACCTGTGCAGGACACTTTGCTATCAAGGAAGTAGCAGTTGGAGAGTCCCATTCGTGTCTTTTTCGCACTTTGCGCGAGATGGGTGCAGACGTCCTTGGTGAGCCGCTGGGTCTCGAGTGGCTCGCATATTCGACTATTGGAAACGCTCCGACACGGGCCATGCCCGGCTGGGAACGTGGCTTTTGACCCCAAACTACCAACGTTACAGTTGAGTTGACTGGGATGGTCCCCCGCACAGACGGATCAGGCGACCTGCGGGCAGCGTGTTGATGCAATGGGCCAAAGGAGGGAAGTGAGTTGATCTTAGTATGGCTCGTCACCACGGCGGGACATTTGAGACTGCAGTCCGGATGACTTGATCGATGTCCGGTTCGGAAGGCCGAGTAGACTGGCCCATGCGCGGTCGACGCCCGGTTCGCCTGCCGATCTTCAATCACCTTCGGCACGTGTCCGCGCGTTTCGTGCCATGAAACGTGCACCACCGGAAGAACGTGAACGGCTTCGTCGAGAGATGGCGGAGAATTCTGGTCATTGAATTCCTGAACGGCCAAGCCTGAGGGCAGTTCGTCCGTTGAGCGCGAGAGAAGTTGAGAGCCTGTTTTCTGGAGTCACAGAAGGTCTTGCGTTCTTGGTTTGTGCGCGTCACTTGCGAGTGAATTGTGAAGATGACGGGTCCCTCCTAGCACGGCAGATCAATTTTGCATCTCGATTTGAAGCCGGGGAACGTATTGCTAACCTGGGACGAACGTGAATTGACGCAAGGACCTCGTTGTGCTTCATTGTTTCGCAGTGACGCCAGCGTGTCTGTCTAGACCCCGTGCGATGCTGTTGGACTTCGGTACATCTCGGGATAGGATTCACTCTTCTAGTTCGCATTCGGAAAACACGAGGACGTAAGTGGTTCATTTCTGCCAACAACACTACGGTCAACACACAAAAAAAGTGAACTCGTCGTACAGATGAGAGAGAAGAGCTTGAGGACGGAGGATGATAAATCGTCTGGGTTTGCGGGCCAGATAGCAATGTGGGGACAGACGGCCATGCCCGCTAGGTCTCCAAAGTCTGTTTGGGACTCCTTGACAGAATGGTAGTCTACCTCGCGCCCCAATGACATTTGAATTGGCCTACGATCAAAATAAATGCCGGGTGTCAGAGTCACGAGCGAGGAAGCAAGCGACGGTAGTGGAAAGTAGGGCTTGAAAGGAAGGCATGTTTACCGTTGTCTTTGGCATCAACTTGTTTTTCCTCCTCCCTCGTTCACCCAGTAGGGTAGGCTTCTTGACGGAGAAAGAAAGAACATTTGTGACTTCTACTCTGAAACGTGCCGGGTCTGCCAGAGGACGAACACAAGGATATTTTTAGTTGGACTGAAATCAGCCGCATGTTTGGTTCCTTTCCGTCATTTCCTTTTTCCGTGGTAATATGCAAATTTTGTCCATAGCTTCATCCTGATTGACCATGGCGTTTCTAGGTACGATGCTATTACCAATATCTCGTGAATGCCCTGACATCCGCAGTTTTCAACGATCGTCGTTGGTCCTGGACACATGGGTAACCGCGCTCAGCTCATGAGCGTACCCCCGTTTGCTGCCGCCTTTGGTCTTATGATATTAATGGAGTGAAACCTCTGACACCAGCCCTGTACTAAGTGTGACTTATCTCAGGTCTCATCTCGGACCGCTACCAAGTGCCGTGGATACGGCGCGATCTTTTTTTCCCTTCCCCAGTTCGCCGGTTTCACTGTGTTTTATGGTGCCCCTGATCTGTACTTTTGAAGGGATATTTGATGAATGTGATTACACATCTAATGAGCACGTCGAGCGATGCCCGCTATGCATCGCTTTTTTCTGTCCGTCGCCGGAACCTTTTATGCGATGCCTACGCTCACCACATGGATCTCGACTTCGCAAACACCAATTTCCCGCACACGCGAAGAGCCGCTGTCGTGACCGTGACTTCTGCAATGATGCAAATGAGCGACATTTTTTCCACCTGACTGATGGGGATGTATCCTCCCCCCCCGCCTGATTTCACATCCATAACCATTACGTTCATTGTCATGCATGGTGTACCTCTGACGAGAGAAACATTTGAAAGCAGCAAGGATGCCGCCTATGAACAAAGAAGAGAAGGCCCCAGGTCTTGGTGACCGCAGTGCGTGGTTTATATACAGTCTTTAACCGTCTGCAAGATATTCGAGCATCGTTTGATTGATGCTGCAAGATCGTGCTCTCACTAGTTCAGCCCTTGTTGCTTTGAACATGGAAGTGAATTAGATTTCTTGGGTATGTCGAACCCTCCCGTGCCAGTTTGATTACGGCGTGTAAATGCCGGGATTACAAACCCAGCTACCTACAGGCTGTATATGAACCACGCACTACGACCTCCAAGCCCCTCGGACTCAATCTCCTTGTTCGTCCTTTGCCTTCTCTCTGTTTTTAAACGGTTCTCCCGCCTTAGATACAACCAATTGGCCACCGAAAACACCAACATCCCGACCGACATGGCAATAAACGTGATCGTCGCGGACGTGTAGGCAGGTCCCGGAGACGACGGAGACAAGAATCCGAGCAACCAGGTGCTGAGAATACCTCCCACCTGGGTCATGACAAAGGCCACGGTCACGGCAGTTGCACGTCGTGCGTGGGGCGTGTTGTTGTTTGCTACCCATGCCATCAGTGAAGGTACAGCACCGATCGCCCCAGTGACGGAGAAGAATAGGGATCCATAGCGGATATGACTTGATTCACTCGCTGTGCAGTGGCATGAATCAGACACCTTCTCGAATAGGCACATCTCCGACACACCATAGTACATACTAAAGCCAATCACTTCCAGGATAGAGAAGAATGCTACAGTGAATCCACGACATTTGTAGCCGTCCGAAATGATGGCCGAGATGATTAATACTTTGTGTGACATAAGCATACCTTGAAGAGTTCCTAGTCAAAAGACTTACAGACAAAGGTGACCGCATATGGAGGCACACTCATGAGGTGAGCATGGTTCCCCGCATATCCGAGACCAGCGACGATCGTCGGTTCAAAGCTGTAACTAGATGTCAGCACAAAAACAAAAATTCTAAAAGACGAAGCTCACAAAACTACCCCAAACACTATATGTCACAGTCAGTTATGCTTGGGCAGCAGGAAATGAAACATTACCGCTGAGGAAAAAAACAACGGCAAGGAGCCACACGTGTGGGGACTTGGCCGTCCTGCCAACTTCTGTCCAACTGAATCTATCTCTTTCATCGTCCTCTGATACGGAACCCGCGTGCTTAAGAGCGTAGACAACATGTTCGCGCTCATTCTACATCAGGAAATAGGCTTTCTCAGGCGAACGAGGAAGGAGGAAGAAGGAGAGTATACCAAATACAAAAGTGAATATACCCTCCTGTCATTATTAGTTAGCATTGTGTCACGGAGAAACTGACGCATAAATACCAAGACAAAGATCCAAGCCCATCCAGGCTTACCACCCACTGAGTTCATCTGGTCAATGGCAGCAGCCAGTAAACCAGAGAAAGTGCCGGACAGTGATGCTGTAGCAAAGAAGATCGCGATCCTAATAAAGGGTCAAATACATAATCATCGCAATGTTCGTATCGCTTGTACCGTATCTGCAGCCTCTCCCGGGGGTAAAAGCAAGAAAGGTAGAGAACGATTCCAGGGAAAAGACCACCTGATCCAATAATGAGCAGTGTACATGATGACCTACAGAATCCAAAACTTCCATTAATCCTAGAAAAAATCTACACGTCAATAACTGTTCACTAGCCCTTGGTCGTCCCTATGGATCAATATCTGGAGTTAACACAAGAAATACATGTACGTACCTTGTGCGGCAGAGACCACGCCCCAGGCTGTGACCATAGCAGGGAGCATAAGATTAGGTCCAACACGCTGCAGAATTCTCAGAACTTCCAATAACCACCATCGATGATGTGATGATTTACCTTCAAAAGCCAAGTAGATGGGAACTCTGCGACGACATACGGACTACCAAATCATAAGCCCAAATCAACCTAAAAACCGGTCACATACACATAGGTTATAGTCAGCGCGACGGTATACTGTAGTTAGAATGTTTGTAAACCAAGAATGAATCGCCCGGAACCTTTTACACACCTGGTAATTCGATAAAGCCAATGATTTTTGCAGGCCTGCCACGCGTGCGTTTGCAATGTTGGATCTATCCTACATATCATCCACGGTTGAGCGCTTTGGAGATAGAATGAGGTTGCAAACCTACCACACCATTTAGCAGGAAGAAGACAGCGCATAATGGAAGCACCCATAAATCGATCTTTCTCCAGACAGTGCGCTCCTTGGGATCACCGAAGGTATTCATAGGGGGCCAATGAGGCCAGCGGAGAATGAAGGACAGAAGGAAGTTTAATTTCCGGCGCATATATGTACTACTTCAACCGGATCGCATGGCAGCAATAACGAGAGGACGTCCAACAAAGGTGGCCTTGAAGGACATAAAACCCTGAGTTTCGGACCGCACATCGCAGTCTCATCACCAGCTGTCTTTGGACACCCAGAGTTGACGCGGGGGCCGCGTCGTGGGGTTTCTGAATGTTTGGCCCATACGTCTCGTTCGAGACTACAGACAACCTTTCTCGCTTCCTATAAAATGGATGATATCGAGACCGTGTTTGGTGTCACAAGAAGGTCCCGTTTCGATGGGCTAATGAAAGGATGTTAACTTTGCTGGTGTTTGATTTAGCCAGGTATAGAAAGCGTGATGAAACACATCAGTGGCAATAAATACTTCCGCAGTCATTCCACGTACAATTGCTGCGTTATAGCACCGATACCATCAACAGGGCGGACAATGAACTCAACAATCAAACCGGGGTCCCCTGGGCTTCAGAACGCGCTCCCACTTCAGTGTCCCTGAGAGCGGTTTAAGTGATTCGGTTCTGCTTGCTGTCGATCATTTCCATGAGTTCGCGTCCGGATTGTGACACTCGCACTCGCAAGAAGCGCCCGACTTGCGTGTTCATTTCATCGGGGCCTGAATTACCTAATTTGCGTTTGACCGTTGTCACTACACCTCCGCCTTGTTACTTAATATTGCCCATCCATCGACGCAATGTACCACCCGCATCCGCCAACACTCCGACATACATAATTGTACCACTAGCAAGGCTTAAAGTATACATTGTACCGTACAGTACATGCAAGCTTACATTCTACAGGCTATATATAAACCACGCACTGCGATCCCCTAATCCTGCAGGTTCATCCTCTTTTCTCACCTGCTCTCTTCGCTTCGCTTTGAATCCATTCTCTCGCCGAAGACATACCAGGTTAACCATTGACAAAACAATCATACCAATCGACATAGCAATGAACGTGATCACGGCCGATGTGTAGTTTGGGCCAGGAGATATATACCCAAGGAGCCACGAGGAAAAAATCCCACCCGCTTGGAAGGCAACAGAAGTTGCAGCTACAGCCATCGCACGTCGAGTGTGCGGTGCACTGTTGTTCGAGACCCATGCGCTCAGGGCAGGCATCACAGAATGTACACCAGGGACGACTAAGAAGAGGGATGCATAACGGACATGGTTTGATCTGCTCGCTAGACAAGTGAATGCATTAAATAAAACGCATCTTTTCCGTCGAACACCGTTAGGCATACCATAAAACATGACAAAACCAGCCAGCTGCACAAGGCAAAGTACTATCACGGTGTATCCACGACACTGGTAGTGGTCTGAAATGGTGCCTGAAACAACACACCCTTTACGCAATCTGGTGAACGTCTGGAAAATGTCCGACTCTGGGTACGCACAAACGAATGCAGCGGCAATCGGAGGCACGCTCATAAGTAGAGCTTGGTTGCCTTTGTATCCAAGACTTGAAACAATCGTTGGTTCGAAGCTGCAGGTATCAGCACGATGAGAAAAACAATAGACTAGGCACTCACAGAGATAGACCAATCAAGATCGTGCCTAATGATATCGTTGTCAATCGGGTACAAGTTGGGATACTGTGCACGCTACCACTGAAAAAACTAGTGACAACAAGGAGCCAAACGTGTGGCGACTTGGCTGATCTGATTACCTCAGTCCAACTGAAGTTGTCCATGCGGCCGTCCTCTGACACAGAACCAGCATGTTTCAGCGCGGAAATGACACACATCCGTTCTTCCTCCGTTAGAAAACGCGCCTTTTCCGGTGAGCGAGGGCCGAGGAAGAGAGAGAGTACACCAAACGCAACAGTAAATAACCCTTCCTGTCGAGACCGGTGAGCATATTCAAGAAAGCGATCGGCACAAATTTACCATGATGAATATCCAAGCCCACCCCGGTTTACCATCCAATTTGTTCATCTCATCAATGCCAGCGGCCAGCAAACCAGAAAATGTACCAAATACGTTAGTGGCTGCAAAGAACGTTGCGATCCTAAAGGAATATCAAGCAATGTAGTGCAATGTTAGATTCTATGCATACCGTAATTGTAGCTTCATCCGCGGGTAGAAAAGGGAAAGATACAGAATGATCCCAGGTAAAACACCACCTGACCTGCGGATAAATAGATACGGAGATATCTTCAGGAATATGCGAACCTTCAGCCATCCCAAGGAAAGTTCGACACGCCATCAGCCCTGGAAAGTTCTCAACAAATCCTTTGTTCACTATGAACAAATGTCTGGGCTCTGCAAGATGTGATCAGTGCTTACCTTGCAAGGCAGAGATTGTACCCCATAATATAACCATAGTAGGAAGTACGATATCTGGCCCTATATACTACTCCGTCGAAAAAAACTACGATTAGTCGTATGGTAAATGATGTTGTGAGTTACCTTCAAGAGCAAGGTAGATGGAAACTGGGCAGCGAGATGAAACCTGATATTACCGTTAACCGATGCCGAGGCCACGAAATATGTGCACGCACACGAGAGTCACGGTCAAAGCAATGGAATACTATAAAATGGTAAGCTCGGAAGCGAGTCAGTTTGATTCAATGTACTTGATAATTTGAGATCTTCAACGATTGCTGCATGCCAACCACGCGGGCACTTGCAATGTTACTCTTGTCCTATACATTATCATGCTTGAAACACACGGAGGAAACCTAAGCCTATCCAAAGGCTTACCATAATTGAAAGCAAAAACCAGCCAGTGCATAACGGAAGCAACCACCTATCAAGCTTCCGCCAAGCAGCGCTATCCAGAGCGGTATGCCTGCCTGGCAGAAGTTCGCTTTCCTTCGGTTCACCAAGTTCATTCACATCATGGGAACGAAAAGTGCGGGAGGCCGGAGTTCCGACCATTGTATACTGGAGGGGATACACACTCATCTGCGACGGGTTTATATGCACTTGCCATGTAGACCAATATGACATAACGAAAATAACCATAAAGTACAGATCCACAACCAACCTTGGTTTCATAGGAGATTGCCGAAGTGCACAGCGGGCCAGAGAAGAAATAATTGATGAAGAAACTGAGGCTGCATTTCGCTTCCAGCCGCTAATCAACCGATTGCTCTGCTCAGTTAGAACCCGGACTCTGAGATGGGTGTTGGAACAAATCGGTGGTACTAGAAGAGCTCACGCCGCAAAGGTGGCACAACCAGGTAACTCCGAGAGGCCACGGAAATCATTTCATACGGATAGAGCAAAACACGAGCTCCTGCTTATATTGCAGTCTATCCGGATGACTGATGACACCAGTATGACTCGTGAGTGTTTTGTGATAGATAAAACTTGGTTTGATCCGTGTGTGAAGCATTGAGATACTGGTAGTCTGCTGAAGAACCTCGCCGAAAACCGCCAGGCTCAGTGGTCCAGATCACGATGTGGGGATAGATCGGGGTGACTGTCAGGACTCCGAAACTTATTGGGGATTTCTTGATAGAATGGTATTCTGTTTTGCGCCATCATTGACATGCGGATTGCTTTAGAGTCACGAGCGACGAAGTGAGCTCAACGGGCAATGGAAGTGAAAGTAGGGCGTGAAAGTGGGAGCCATTGTGCTTACCGCCACCTGGAGCATAGGGCGGACTGTGGCACTGCTGGTCTGGGTCGATCTAGGCTCTACCTCGATTTCGGAGAGGCCTCGACGCAGAGGTACTTTGAGAGCTCTGACTAATTCAACTAGCTACCTATATATGGAAGTCATAGTTTATTTCCTGTTTCATCCAAGTGCCTAGTTCAATTATTGGTTAGAAAGACTTGCACAGATCGGACTTCTTGGTCCACGACGGGGTTGAAAACACGATGCCGAGAAGATTAGAGTTGGATGGTGCTCATTGACACTTGTCCTCAAGTTTTATTCGCTGCAATAGGACAACGCTGACTCACCAGCAGGTCCAATGAACTATCAAGCTGAACCGACTCAGCATCTTCAGTTCGTGATCGAAATTTAGCATGTACCGTTCTCTATGTTTCTAGGACTCGACTTGAAAGGTTAGTTGAATGATGGTGCATCTCTAGATGCGGCGATGAGCCCACCGTATTCCGGCCTTGTACACTCCGAAAGGTCACTCAACTCGCTCCGACACCCCCCCCATAGGTACCATGTGGCCAATTCACCAAAGCGCGAATTAAACCTACTTGCATCTGTCAGGAATACCAAAGGTACCCGCATGCCATCCAATCATAAACATTTTCGTTAAAGCGCGTGGCTGAGCACACGGGCTACGCCACATGCAACTTGCTTGTTTCGATGTAACCAGCTATCGTAGTTCCGAGCCGGTATAGAGACTGCTGTATTCAGCCTGACAAAGATCCGCTGATGGCTACCATAGTCTCTAGATCAATGGGCCGCACAGTATTCCATCTCAACGCGGTGTTCGCTATCATGACAAGTAACCGATCGTTGATTGACGATGACTCAAATGTTGGGGTGTACAGAGAACCCCCCGCAGTTTCGCGCTTTCGACTCGTGCACGATGGACGAGACTCAAATGCACTATTCGTCTGTTTCACCCTCACCAGATATGAATGCTATCGATCCTGAAGAAAAGGCGTTTTCTGAAATTGACCATACAGCGCTAGAGCGAACCGTCTGGAGGAAGATCGATAGATGGGTTCTTCCGTTGTGCACTTGCTTCTTTTTGCTCGCGTTCTTGGTGTGTTTTCAAGTTTGATTCCAGATGATATCCTAAACATACATGGAACTCTAGGACAGGACTAACATTTCGAATGCACGCGTGGCTGGCTTGCAGACCTCATTGGGTATATCAAATTATCAGGTGCGCCGAGCACCCTCGGTGGCTTCTCTCCCAGCTTACTTACATAACGATCTATTGAAAGTATTCGGTGGCTTTGACTGTTACATACATGTACGTGCACGAATGTGTCATATCATATGATCTTGGCTCACCACTTCTAGCCCTTTCATTCTTGCAGAGTTGCCGACCACGCTACTCCTGAAGGTAATCGACATCATCATCGATAATAACTCGGCCACAACCTTTATTGCTGCAGTATGTAGGGCCTAACATCATGCTTCCTGCTATGGTCACAACGTGGGGTGTAGTTTCTGCCTTACAAGGTGAATAGCTGCTACCTTACTTAGACAGTGGTTATTCGCTTATGCGATCCAAGGGACAGTCCACAATTATTCTGGGCTGCTGGCATGTCGGTTTTTTCTCGGATTGGTTGAAGGTCCGGATATTACAGGTCACCGTTCGGCTACTCATCATTGGATTAGGTGGCCTTTTCCCGTGCATCGTTCTTTATCTCTCTTTTTTCTACCCTCGAAGGAGGCTGCAGATAAGGTAAGAGCAACATATGTATTGTGAAATATACTTAATGCCCGCTGCAGGAACGCAGTTTTCTATGCGTCATCGTCGTTGTCCGGCGCTTTCTCGGGTTTGCTCGCTGCTGCCATTGATAAGATGAATGGACAAGGAGGTAAGCCCGGGTGGGCCTGGATCTTCATCCTGGTATAGTGCGCAACCGATCCCTTCGTGTCGTGATGTTCATCGAAGTGACAGGAGGGTATATTAAGCTTTGTCTTTGGCATAGTTTCATTTTTCCTTCTTCCCCGTTCGCCTGAAATGGCGCGTTTCTTGACGAAGGAGGAACGAGAATATGTTGTTGCTGTTCTAAAACACGCAGGTTCTGTGTCGGAAAACGATGAAACAGACAAATTCAGCTGGACGGAGGTCGCCAGGACTGCCAAGTCCCCCCACGTATGGCTCCTCGCCGTCGTTTTCTTCCTTAGTGGTAATATTTCGCGCTCCCGTACCTCAACCTGACTAATAATGACAATATTAGGCACCATACTGTTTGGTCTGGCTTTGTGAGCCCCGATTGTTCAATTTCTGTGCTTGTGTTGACGTTTATAGCTTCGAACCGACAATCGTAGCTAGTCTTGGATATGCAGGCAACCAAGCACAACTCATGAGTGTGCCTCCGTTTGCAGTCACTTTTGTTCGTGCGTGTTCTGAAAATGATGCCTGTGACATTTATTTACGTCACACAGTATCCATTATCTCTGCCATCGTTTCCGACCGCTACCAATGGCGTGGTTATACCGCCATATTCTTTTCAGTCCTCGAGATCATTGGTTTCAGCATGTTTTACGGTGTGTTGGCAGGCATCTACTAAACGGGGGGAGTACCTGACCGGTGGCTACACAGCGAGCCAATCGAGCCATATCCGATACGCGTCCCTGTTCTTTTCTATATGCGGAGCTTACTGCGCAGCGCCTGCACTCATCACGTGGCTAGCAAATAACAGCGCACCGCATGCCAGGCGGGCGACTGCGGTGGCCGTGGGCTTCACCGTGACCGAATTCGGGGGTATTCTAGCCACCTGGTTGCTCGGGTTCTTGTCTCCAGCGCCCAACTACACGGCAGCAACAATCACGTTTATCGCCATGTCGATCGGGATGGTGGTGTTCACGACAGCCAATTTGATGTATCTATGGCGAAAGAACGGTTTAAAAGCGGAACAGAGGGAAAGGATGACTCAGAAGGATGAACCAGAGGGACTCGGAGATCGCAGCGCTTGGTTTATATATAGCCTGTAGATCAATGATTTTGGTGTACATAGGGTTGACAGATGTATAGGGAATCTGGCTTTGTCTATGATACCGTTCAGCGGTAATACATCTCGTCCCCGGGTTTGGCGGGACCGCCAAGGGACATATTTGCCAGGGCCATCTCGTTCCATCATGGATGTCGGGACAGTTAGCACAGGCTACCGTACATACGTAAGATCTCTTTGTGTGGTTGAATCTTGCGGACCTCACACAGACTGGCTTCTGGAGCTACCTGTCCGTCCACATACAATCCCACGGCTGGCGATGAAATGACGGATGTGAACATCTTCCTAAGACGACGATATCGGCGTGTGTGAAGACATGAGCCCAGTAAAGCTACCGATTGCCGTTGAGCTGACAAACACCCAAACCTAGGTTGATCTAGGCGTGTGCTGACTCGCGGCTCGATGGATAAACATGAACCCAGATGGGTTTCAGATGGTCCGGCGGGCAGCCCAAACAAATACACTATCTAGTAAGCTGTATCGGTAAACCGACAGATGCTCCCACCTTGGGCCTTCAGATGATACATACAAACACAGTCTCATTTTCTTTTCTCGATGGCAGTCCCGATCAAAGCGACGCGCATCCGAAGCACGTCTCGATGCGGTGTTGTTGGTTCTGCGCAGCCATGTGCGACGTATGACCGATGGATGGATTGCTGTATTCATGGATTCACGACGACCAACTGTGGTTCGGTTGACAGTTCGGTTGACAGACTTTACCCGGATCGGGTGTTGTTGTTTGGATCCAGTGTCTAATATGTGGCAGTGACTGAAACCCTTTTTTGATTTTGATAAATACAGCTCCTCCCAGACACCACGGTCACCTCGACCAACCATGTCTGCGTCCACAGTGTCCTTTGCACCTTCCCCGGTCGTACTCCATAAACACTTTCAAGCTGACCAAGAACCCACATTTGCCTTTGCAAGGCTGAAAAGCGACATCTGTCTTGTCTATCGTGAGTGACACCTTGTGGTTTAGATCACGCGGATCTTGAGCCCCTCATCTTGCAGTGGCAGGACAGACCGTTGACAATTCAGGTTCACCGTTGCTCGACATTGATGTCTTTCGACACGAATTCGTGTCCATGTTTCGCTATTCGCACTCGGCACGTGTGCACCCCCTAGAGCTTAGGGTGCTCGAGTCGCTCTCGGACCATGCCGTCCATTACGAGCCGGAGAGTGGCACCGTGTTCCTTGCAAAAGATCTCATGGCGCACCTAAAGCGCATTTTGGACGCCACCGCTGTGCTCCACAGGACCAGCAGGCATCCCCGACAACCGCGTTGAATGGCACCTAAACCTCACTGCTCATTTTCTTCTATCCTCTTCGTCACACGTTATTTATTCATCTCCACTGTATTCTACCACTTCACATTACATCTCTTCTAATCATACGTACAACAGTCATCATGACGAGTTAATTCATCGTTCCCGTCAGATGCGGCGTCTCATCAGACACCTGGCTCCGATGTGATCGCCCACACTCGACCTCACCCTCTCTTCCCGGTAAGAATCGGTTCATCATATCTATTGTCCGACAGACATGCCACGAGTCAGTCCATCGGTTGATGCGGTCCGACAAGACCAGAAAGACGTCACTGAACAAGGAGCAGTCGGCAGACGGTCCGATAATACCGTTTTTGTCAACATTTCAACCTCAACTCGCTAAGCTTTCCCCCGAACGAATGGTTAACAAAATGATACATCGACCACGCGCGGGTCGTATGTTGTACATGGTTGCGCGCAGAATCAATGATACCGTATCGAGAAGTGCTTTGGATGATGCGCGCCTCTTTGATCGGGACTGCCGTCAAGAAAAAAAAAGGCTGTGTTTGCATCATCGCGTGCATGATACGCATTTCACTTCCTCAACCCGGCCTCGAGTTGTGCCTTGCCCGTTTTCAACGAGGACAAGACAAACAACTCCCCCGTCTCCCCGATACCCACCGCTTTTCTCTTCTCCCATGGCCTCCATCCTTGCCAAGCCCGGCGTCGACGGGAGCGGGAGCATCAAGGACTCTTATTATCAGCTCAGTACAAGTCACACGCCAACTACTTTGCCAAAGACCGTTCACCGTCAGAACCAACATTTGAGTCACGTGCACAGGGTGATGGACTATTAGTCTATTAGTCTATTCCGCCTTGCAGTAATTGACAGTTTCCTGTTTCTTGATAGACAAATCGTGACTATCCATGGAACTCGGCCAGTGAATAAACCAAGGATCTCCTTTGTACAACGACAATTACGTCTTGGAAATGCGATCCTTGCACGCGTTTACTTGGTTTTACCTGCTATACCTTCAGCGTCTCAACATCCGCTTCCCGAACTTCGGCCTCCCTCTCTCGTCTTCTGTTCCACCACTTCTCCAACCCCCTGAACACTGAGTAACACAACGCCGAGACGACAAACCCGACATAAATACCACAATCTCCCGAGCCAGCCTTGGCTACCGGACCCACGTACCACGCTTGCGACATGAACGGCACCAATGCCCCAAACGCACACAGAAACGCCAGTACTGCGGGCGTACTCCGTGGGAGCAGCCTTGGCGAGTCCCATGTCGCAGTCGAGTACACATCCTCACTGAAACGTGCACCACGGAAGAGAATATGTTCTGTGACCACGATGCTTGCATAGACCGCCGTCCAGTATCCGATGACGTCTACCATGGACTTGATGTGAGATGGAGACAGTAGAACGAGTATATCTCTTACTGAGCATATTGACAAATGTCATATAAAACCTTTGCGCGCCGATGATAGAGACAGGAATCAAGCTGCCAACCCCAGTTCAGTTCATGGATGCTGGTCGTCATTAAACAATAAACCCGACGTACATGGCCACAGAAACGAGGATATATACCCAACGCGGTAGGAGGTTGAACCAGTGGGAGACAGTCATCAGACTTGTGCTGAATGTATACATGCCAGGCGCGCAAGCACTCGGTACCCCCAGTGCAACGAGGACCGTAAGGAACTTGGCGAAAACGCCCAGGGGTGACAAGACACCGTACAATAACCCACCGACAGACGTACTATTCTGGAACCCAGCATTCCATACGGGGACATTCGGAGCTGCAGCCGCGAACGCAGCGCCGAGAACATTACTAGTAATCTGTTACGAAGATGAGTCACGAGGTCAGGTGCGCTTTGCAAGAACTTGCTGTTGATGTTAAAAAGCCAAGATATGTATAGATGAAAATGCGAGTGCTACACACCAAATTTCAGTTCATATGGTTCTACAGATGGAAACAAGATGCGACTTACGGTGATGCAGCAGGACTATGGTAAATACCGTAATCGGGTGTCATTGTGCTCCAGCTGATAGTAGCTGAAGCAACAATGGATGCAAAAGACAGAATCGAACCTATACTAGTAAGAGGGACTGGGGTGTACTGGTTGGCATGCAACTGCGGATATCCGAGGGCCAGCATGGCAATAAATGCGACAACACTCGGGATCCATGCGATGCTCTCATACCTGTAGGCAAGTTAAGCCAGCTCCGCAAAACAAGAACGAAGGGTGTACCAATGAAGAAATCGATAACCAAGAAAGGTTACCTACGAAGAGTTTAGGACATCGAGTGAATGAACTAGTAATGTGACGGACAGCAAGTGAGATTATGCTGATGATCACAATACCCAGGGTATCGTCTATATGCGAGCTTACACTCGCTAATGTCTGTCCTCCAATGATACAATTTAGAATCAGAAATCCTTCCATCGTGAATACGTTTAGAGCGCTCGGTAGTACAGAGCCATAATACCTGGAAACCATCGTTGAACATCAGTGGTTCCGGATCTACCCATGGTCACTCACCCGAATGAAAACCGTGACTGGACCATGGCACGCGTACCCAGTTTCGGCCCAAACACCGCACTATGCGCACGCTGAGAGTACGAATAAACGTGGGCTGAGTATAGCTCACAGGTATGCTGGGAACAGACAAGCCCTAGCGCTCACTCCAATGAGCGAAAGTACAAAATTAGTGAACTGGGTCCTCACACAATGCTGGTTACAATGATGATTATGATTGAATCCCGCATGCCCAGTGAGAAGAACGCCGGGCCGGCGGTTCCCGTGCTGAAACTGTAACGCACGATATTAGCCTAACCTGAAACTCGTATCAACGGGTTCGATACGTGCCCGAGGACATTCATGTTGCATGAAAACCACACAAAAAACATTTGATACCATCGAGTGTCTGTTCGCTCTGCGGCTGGGATGGGGGAAATCCTGACGTGGACCGTGTCACAGAAATCCAACAAAGACATGACGGACGCACCCGTGTGTTTCCACTCCAAGGTGGTCCAAGAGGGCAGTGACGCGATGCAGGCAGTGTAGCAGCGTGCGATGGTTGTTCACTTCAGGTTGTTCGCGGTGACCACTTTTCTCTGAGATTGTCGGCGGGTCGGCCATGGCGTGAACGTAGATTTCGTCAAGGGTAAGAGAATAGATCCACAAAGTGGGACCGCTGCAGGAGGGTTTTGGGTGGACGCAAATACCAGGTCCCCAAGTGGACCATAGTCAAATGGAGTTTAGAACGGGAGTGTCGGGTACTATATAAACGGGTTATGCTAATTTGGTGCGATGAGAAAGCCGACCGCCGGTTCGCTTATGGTCTAGAGATTCCACCGCAATGGTAGGATTCACCGACCCGTCGACCTGGGAAACCTCAATTGCTCGGAATGGATGGTTGGCACTGCGACGAACAGCTCTCGGGCGTCAGTTTCAACGCCTGCCAAGACACTCCTCGTGATAATTCGTGCGGCCTGATGGCGGAAGTTAAATAGCGTCCTGGCAGCAGGCACGATTCTTGTTTTGGTCGATACTATGATTATTTTCGGGCCGGGTGCAGGACAACTATGAGAGACAGTAGAGAAAGGAGAAAGACGACCTCTCACGAGATTGCCAACGACACATAGCATATAGCCCTGAGAGTCTACTGTAACGGGTCATCGAGGCACCCGTGCAAGCCCGTAGATCCCGACGCTGTCCATGCGGCCAGGTCTCACCTTATCCAGATTGGTTGCCCCCCCGAGCCACGGGATCACCAGACCAAGTGCAAACCAGTGAATTCAGATCAATGGGGCGAATCTCACGAACTAGAATTAATCTTGCGATTCATTGGTCACATAATTACAGGTTCGCTTGGGAGTTTTCTCTGGGAAAATGGCTGTCATCTACGGATGAATTCGCAAGTGAATCGATGGTTCGCCACTCCTTATAAGTAACACTCGCGAATCGATTTTGATGCATCGAACGTGTTAGCCATATACACCTGGCGGGGCAAGTTAGGAATTTCTCCAACATGGCGTCGTGTCACTATCGCCTGATACTCCAACGTGACCCAATGTTGTTGTTTTGGCAAGTACATACTCCTACCAAAACCCCATATGTGGGATCGAAAACCAAGAAAGATTACCCACGTACATCGGGTGGATGAATCAACATTGTCACCCACAACAAATGAGGTTATGTCGATGACCACAATACCTGGTGTGTCGATGAGAGCTTACGATCACCAATGTCTGACCCTAATGATGCAATGCAGGATTGGCAATCTTTGGATTGAAAATGCGTTTACTCGTACAGCGCTCGGTGCCCTGGAGCCACAATGTCAGGAAGTCTTGCCGGGGATATCCCGGACTTATCATTCATGACCGCTCACCTGAACGAAATGCGTGATCGTACCATGGCACACATACCTAGTTTCGGACTGAACACTGCATTGATATTAAGACTGTGAACAAACATGAGGACCCTAGTCAAGTGTAGCTCACAGGTATATTGCATTGACAAGCTCCCCAATCCCCAGTCCATTTGATCTTCCATTCTAGCATCAGGAATTTTACAAGAATCTTATTGGGCTAATTTCAACTAATTCCAGCTAATTTTGGCTAATTTCACACAATTAGTCAAAATTAGTCAAAATTTAGTTAAATTAGCAAAATAAGATTCTTGTAAAATTCCTATGTCCACCTCCATGCAAAGAATCGTACGTAAATCCATCTCTCCATGCATCCCATATCATATTTCACCAAGTCGCCCATACCGGTATATTCCCGGCAGTCACCTCGTTTCCCGTCAGTTGGGTCGATGGCTCCACAGAGGTTCCTCTCGGGCATGTACAACTGTCCAACCTTCATGCGAGCAACAAACACGCTACGATACGGCTACTTTCTACGTCATGGACCAAGACACCTTTGATCGTTTTACGTCCGCCATGATCATGTCTCAGAATTTCACCACGCAACTCGAAAATCATGACCTCTGTTCAGGCAGAGAAATTCCCAACTGTTTACCGCATGTCATTCAACATGCGAGTCACGATCAGCGGCCTACACAATTTTGCCTCAATCATCGTCTTCTCATTGTTCTAATAGGGACCAATAATTTTGCCAGAAATGCCTACTCGGTAGAGTTATAATTGCGCAGCGACAGTCCTGCTGGTAGCATCAACTTTGTAACTGTTACTCGGCTAAACAATCCAGGGTCAGTCCTGGTGATTCATACAACATAGCCACTAAAGTGTACCTTCTGCCCATTCGCTTGATCTCGGAACAGTGATCCTCAATCTCTCCTGCCACAGTGTTTATTTCGGCACCTGCACAGTTACAAATACCTATTTGGTAGTCCCGATTCCCATCCCATCGAATCAGTCCTCACGCCCTTCTATCCGTCCCCAGGAAATGATGACATCACTCTTAGCGGTGTCCTCGTCCCTCAAACTACAACCTTCGACCTCACGGTTATCTCTCGGTTGTTCACCTGTTTTCTCAACCATCCAAGTTCACCTGTCCTTGCAGCCGGAGAGTCAACAGCTCAATCGGACGGATCTACGGTGTCTCGACCCGGTCAAGGTATCGAGAATCTTCGTAGACTGTTCCATCTGCAGCGCCGATCAATTTGATTCAGTCAATCGATATTGGCAGTCTAGCACTAAACTTTACGCCTGAAACGGCATGGAATCCTTGGGTTGACAGTAACTCAGTTGATGCCTTTGTGGGTAAAGAAACGATGATTATTTATGGTTAGCGTCCATGAATGAGTTGTGACGTTGAACTTCCTTTCGGGTTCGACGTATCGATCTCTGCGATCCAGAATCAATTCAATATCGTCAAGAATGGTTCGTTATTGCGGGGATTTCTACGGCACAGTGAGAGATGTAGGCTTGTACCCCTCTTTTTGATATGTTTGACATTGGGCCTCTGCTTCATCTGTCAGCATTTCAGGACCAACTGATACCCAGGGTCGAACCAGCTTTGTCATTTCAGACGGGTTCCTCAACACGACAAACGCAGAGCACGGGCCATTCTCTGTATTCGGTCAGTCCAAGTACTTCTCCTAAGTAGCCCAATTCTGATGTTATTTATTCAGACATGGAGCCTACGGCCTCGCAGACCACCGAGTTTCTGATGATTGCTTTGGCTGCTGTGGCAAGCACGAGTATTGGTCGAATCACACTCGATCCCATCCAAGTCAATGTAACCACGAACCTTACTGGCCTGCAAGGATTGAAGGGGTACATTTTTATTCAATCCATAGATGATTGGGTGGTACAGAACAAGCCCTGAATCTCGGCATCGTTGGCGGGTAACGCAAACGCAACTCACATGGCGTGCTCAGTCCTCGTCATAGTGGCTATTATTAATTCGTCAAACCTTCAATTAGCCACGGGTGATCTGAGTATGTCCTTTTAGACATCGTCATGGAGCTACCAAATGACAAATACTACCAGTTCTTCAGCTTGAGAGAGGTGCCGCACTTGGGACCGCTCTGATGCCTCGTTTGACTTTGTACATTGGGGCGGTTCACTAGCCTTTACACCATACCTTGACGTAATGAGTGTCGTCCATTGCCTCTGCACGTATTTAAAATGCCGTTTTTACAATGGTCCCCCAAGGGTTGCAGACTCTCAACGATTTTGTCGGCGGTACTGGCCGGCGGTTTTCTTCGACAAGTCCGGTTCCGAACTCACGCCTACATAGATGTCGACCCGGTAACTACCGAGTTCAACGGTCGCACACAAGTCGACTCACTGTCTCTTACCTTTGAAAGTTTGAATATTACTACAACTTTGTCCGGGTGGAAGTCGAGTTTGCTGTCTAGTGGCTCATTGCAAGGTGTTCTGATGGCATTTGTTTTGCTGGTTTCCGAACATCTCCCCCCCCGAACGACTTTCCATGAGAACAATATTACTCAGGCTACTGTGGATCTTGTTAATCCAATCATAGCAGGCTGTGAAATCACCCGGATCACAGACTAGCCCTTGGTCCCATCCAGACTGCTACCAACCTTTCTGCAGCTGGAAAGCCTTTTCTTTAGATTCTTGTTTAACATCCCTAGAGCTGTGGCTCTACAGTACCGTCGTCTACATGCTTTTTGTATGTATGGTAGGGTAAAGTGGTTGTTTGTGTTATAATACGGTCAATCAGGTGGAGGATATGAGAGCAGGAAAGAATGGTTAGGCGGGGCTTTTTGTCCATGCTAGTTGTTTTTTTCTTGCGTAAGTTGGTGCGCGAAGCATTAGCTGGAAAGTCAACGACATCCGCTCTGCTGGGCCTCAGCATGAACTTCCGTCCCCCAGTTTATTCTTACCCATGCTCTCGTCGTGCAGGTAGGACTTGATCGCCGGATACTCTCATTTTGCAAGAATGAATGCAGACTTGAGTCCGATCAATTGGAGGAGCAGTGTGTACACGTATAAGCATTCAAATATTCAATGTCTTGTGTCTTGCAGCGAAAACGCCCCCCGATTTGGTCATGGTAAAGCCCACGGCCACCGCGGTCGCCCGCCTGCGGTGCGCTATTATTTGCCAGCCACGTGATGAGTGCAGGCGCTGCGCAATAGGCTCCGGATAGAAAAAGAACAGGGGCGCATACCGGATGTGGCTCGATTGGCTCGCTGTGTGTAGCCATCGGTCGAGTACTCCCCCCACCTGGTAGATGCCTGCCAACATACCTTAAACATTCTGAAACCAGTTATCTCGAGCACTGAAAAGAATATGGTGGTGTAACTGCAAGCTGGTGCCGCGTGCATCCGAAATGTTGGTCCTGTCGTAGAGTGCCATGTATGCCATCAGAAATCGAACTTAAAAACATACCAAGGACGCGACAAAAAGAAGCAAGTGCACAACGGAAGAACTCATCTATCGATTTTCTTCCAGACAGTTCGCTCTAGCGCTACATGATCAATTTCCGAAAGCGCCCTTTCTATGAGTTCACATTGGATAAGGGTTAAACGGACAAATAGTGCATTCGAGCCTCGTTCATTGTGCGCGAGTCGAAAGCGCGAAACTGCGGGGGTTTTGCACACCTCAGAATTTGAGTCATGTCGATCAACAATCGGTCTTGTCATGATAGCAAACACTACATTGAGATGGAATACAGTGTGGGTCATTGATCTGGAGACTATGGTAGCCGTCAACGGATCTTTGTCAGGTTGAATAGAGCAGTCTCTATACCGGCTCGGAACTGCAATAATTGGTCACATCGAAGGAGGCAAGTTGGAACTTGTGGCGCAGCTCGCATGCCCAGCCATGCGTTTTGACGAAAATCTTCAAGGTTAGATGGCAAGGTGATACCTTTGGGGTTCCTAACAGACGCAAGTAAGTTTAATTCGCCCTTTAGTGAATAAGTCAACTCGAGCTGAGTGACCCTTTGGAGGGCGCAAGGTATGAGTACAACCTATTCATCGCCGCGTCTAACACAGAATGAAATCCGCCATCGTTTACTTGCCTATTAAGTCGAGTCCAAGAAACCTAGAGAGCGGGTCGTGCTAACTTTCGATCGTGAACCGAAGAAATTGAGTGAGTTCAGTTTGATAGTTCATTGGACCTGTCGGCGAGCCAACGTAGTCATTGTCAGGCCATTACGGTAAGTAAAACTTGAGGTCAGCTTGAGACAGCTGTCAACAAACACCACCTAAGTCTAATCTTCTCGGCATCGTGTTTTCAATCCCGCCGTGGACCAAGAGGTCCGATTTGTGCAAGCCCTTCCAATAATTGAACTAGACGCATTGATGAGACAGGAAATGTTTTTCAAAGCGGTACCAAAGCTGCCCGGGGACCAAGTCAAAGTGAAGAGCAAGGTTCAACTATGCCTTCCGTATACAGCGGTTGAATTAGTCGGCTCTCACGTCGAGCGACCCTAGCAATGCCACAGTCTGCCCTACGCTCTAGGTGACGGCAAGCACAACGGCTCTCACTTTCACGCCCTACTTTCGCTTCCATAGCTCACTGAGCTCACTTTGTCGCTCACGACTCCCTGGTATCCATTTCGATCACGGGCCAATCCGCATGTCAATGATGGCACAAGATTCTGTCAAGAAAGGTTCGGCGACCTGACGGCCACGGCCGTCTGTCTCCACATCGTGATCTGGGCCACTGAACCCGGCAGGTTTCGGCGAAGTTCTTGAGCAGGCTACCAGTGTCCTAAGTGTTTCCCATCCTATCAAACCGAGTTTTATTACCTATCACGAAATACTCATTATCGGCTCCTGGCATCGTTTGTCATCAATTTGACCATATAGGCAGGAGCTGTTTCGCTTCATCCGGTACGGAATGATTTCCGTGGCCTCTTGGAATTACCTGGCTGTGGTGCCTTTGCGACGTGAGCTCTTCTAGTACTACCGATTGATTCCAACACTCACCCCAGATACAGGGTTCTAACTGAGCAGGGCGATCGGTTGTCCACTGGCTGGAAGCGAATTACAGCCTCAGTTAGCTCTGACGCGCTGTGCACTTCGGCAATCACTAAGGCCGGTCGGAAATTTGTATTCTACAGTCATCTCCCTATGCCATATTGGTCTAAATGGCAAGTACATATAAACCGGCGCAGATGAGTGTGTATTTCCTCTACTATACAATGGTCGGAACTCTGGCTTCCCACACTTTGCGTTCCTTGGTTGCGAACGAACTTGGTGAACCAAAGGAAAAGCTCCCGCCAGACGAGCATACCGCCCTAGAGAGCGCCGTTAGGCGGAAGCTTGATAGGCGGTTGCTTCCGTTATGCACTGGCTGGTTTTTACTTTCAATCGTGGTAAGCCTTTGGACTGGTTTAGGTTTCCCCCATACGTGTTTCAAGCAAGATAATGTATAGGACAAGAATAACGTTGCAAGTGCACACGTGGTTGGCTTGCAGCAATCGCTGAAGATCTCGAATTATCAGGTACGTTGAACCAAACCGATTCGCTTCCGAGCTTACCTTTTCATAGTATTCCATTGCTTTGACCATGACTCTCGTGTGCGCTCAATTGTTTTATGGCCATCAGCATCGGTTGATAGTATATCAGTTTTTACCTCGCTGCCCAGTTTCCGTCTACCTTGCTCTTGAAGGTAACTTACAACATCATTTATCATACGACTAATGGTAGCTTTTTTTGACGGAGTAAATAGTATATAGGGCCAGATATCATACTTCCTACTATGGTTATATTGTGGGGTATAATCTCTGCTCTGCAAGGTGAGCAGTGATCACATCTCGCAGTGCTCGGACATTTGTTCATAGGGAACCAAGGGTTTGTTGTGAACTTTTCGGGGTTGATGGCTTGTCGAATTTTCCTTGGGGTAGCTGAAGGTTTGCATGTCCCTGAAGATATCTCCGCTTCTATTCATTCGCGCGTCAGGTGGCGTTTTCCCTGGGATCGTTCTATATCTTTCCCTTTTCTACCCGCGGATGAAGCTACAATCACGGTATGCATAGAATCTAACATTGCACTACATTGCTTGATATTCCTTTAGGATCGCAGCGTTCTTTGCAACCACTAACCTATGTAGTACATTTTCTGGTTTGCTGGCCGCTGCCATCGATCAGATGAACGAATTGGGTGGTAAACCGGGGTGGGCTTGGATATTCATCATGGTACGTTTGTGCCGATCGCTTTCTTGAATATGCTCACCGATCTCGACAGGAAGGGTCATTTGCTGTTATCTTTGGCGTACTCTCTCTCTTTCTTAGCCCTCGCTCACCAGAAAAGGCACGTTTCTTAACGGAGAAAGAACGGATGTGTGTCGTTTCCGCCCTGAAACATGCTGGTTCTATACCAGAGGACGACCGCATGGACAACTTCAGTTGGAGTGAAGTCATCAAATCAGCCAAGTCACCACACGTTTGGCTTCTTGTTGTCACTAGCTTTTGCAGTGGTAGCGTGCACAGTATCCCAACTTGTACCTGATTGACAACGATATCATTAGGTGCGATGCTGTACGGTCTAGCTCTGTAAGTGCCTAGTCTATTTATTCTTTTTATCGCGTTGACACCCTCAGCTTCGAACCAACGATTGTCTCGAGTCTTGGATACAAAGGCAACCAAGCTCTGCTCATGAGCGTGCCTCCAACTGCCGCTGCCTTTGTTTGTGCGTATTCAGTGTCGGACATTTTCGGAGGTTGACCAGATTGTATAAAGGGTGTGTTGTTTCCGGCACCATTTCGGACCACTACCAGTGTCGTGGGTACACCCTGATAGTACTTTGTCTTGTACAGCTGACTGGTTTTGTCATGTTTCATGGTATGCCAACGATGTCCAACGGAAAAGATGCGTCTATCTCATGCATTCACTTATCTAGCGAGCAAATCAAACCATGTCCGTTATGCATCCCTCTTCATAATCATTCCTGGTGTACACTCTGTGGTACCTACCTTGAACGCATGGGCCTCAAACAACAGTGCGCCGCACACCCGACGTGCCATGGTTGTAGCTGCAGTTTCTGTCACGGCTCAAACAGGTGGCATTCTTTCCACGTGGCTTCTTGGGTATATATCTCCCGGCCCGAACTACACATCAGCCATGATCACGTTCATTTCCATGTCGGGTGGTATGATTGTCTTGTCCATAGTCAACTTGGCATGTCTTTGGCGAGAGAATGGATTGAAAGCGAAGCAAAGAGAACAGCTGAGAAAAGAGGATGAGCCTGCAGGATTGGGGGATCGCAGTGCGTGGTTCATATATAGCCTGTAGATTGTAAGCTTGCATGTATTGTACAGTGCAATGTATGGTTTCAGCCTTGCTAGTGATACAATTATGTATTTCGGAGTAGGGATGGATCCCGTCGATGGGGGCGATATTAAGTAGTAAGGCAGAGGTGAAACAGCAGGGGTGAAACACAAAAATTATGAATCTGAACTATGTGGTGGGTGCAGGCAGACATAACTTCCTGCAAGTGTCACAATCCACCCAGTGAGATGCAAACTCATGGAAATCATCAACAAGGTATAGAACCAACTGCTTTCAGATACACTAAAGTGAGAGTGTGTTCTTGGGCCTGGGATATTGGAATGGAGACATAGCACATCCTGAGGTAGGAAGGCTGCTGGGACTCACATGGATGCAAGAGCTTGGGGTAGTGGCTAGCATTGATGGTGGTTGTATGAGTACAAGAGTCTATTGGAACTCAGCATAGGAGCTTGAATTGTATACTACATGCATGTGAACTACTAACTACTATAGTGTACATTCAACACTCCTCTATGTTTTGTATTACATAGTAGGAAAAACATATAGTAAGAATGGCAGCTTTATGAGGTAGGAGAACTATCATAAAATATAAGGCCTAGTTTAGATCTAAATTTCTTGAACTTGACATGACTGAGATTCTGGTAAAGATATCAGCAGGGTTCTCAGATCCTTCTATATAGAAGAGCTTGATCAACCATTCCTTTACAAAATTGTGGATGAAACACCTTTAACCTCTGATCAATCCCTAGATAGGACTGATAACAGAGATCTATGGAGAGAGGGCCAATATAGTGACTCCAAAAACCAGCCCAGTGTTTGACTCTAATCTAGTATATGAAGCATACTGCAATTATATAAATGAATTAGATCTTACTTTGGTAGGATGTATTGTAGTATGAACCCCTGGCTACAACTTTGCTCTATATATCATGTGATTCCGTTTATGTATTGCCAAGATATGACCATTACAAAATGAATACCTCATTGGGCTGGTTTTTGTACTTTTTATTTGAAAGATATTATTAGTACTTGGTATAGCCTCCTTTTGCCTTAAGCACTGCCTGAATCCTCCTAGGCATGCTCTCAATCAATTTTTGACACTCTGCAACTGGTATCTTCTCCCACTCCACCTGAATCCTATCCCATAACTCTTCCATACCCTTGGCAGAGACTTTATACTCAGCAAGTCTCTGTTATGAAATTATGCATATTACACTTATTCATTGCTATAAGATAAAGCACCAACATTTGATACTAATGAAAGAGTAAGGTGGGTCATGGTTGTATTCCCTTAGTGGAATCCTACTGCTGTAAAAAGTGTACACTCCTAGTGAATCCTAATGGTAAGGTGGTACAGGCTTCTTCTTTAAAGTTGTATGGATAGAACGTTTTGTTGAAATCCACCATCATCAACTCATACATCTTTTCTTCATCTGGGATTGCTTCATCATTCAAGCGATGGTACCATTTCTCAGCAAAAGAGACTCCTCACCTCTTCGTCAGCTTGCTCAGGGTGACTAGAATTTTGGGACTGTTGTATTCATAATGACGAGGATTCAGTTTAAAGTAAGTGGCCATTGCCTGGCCCCAGTAAATGGCGTCTTTTGTTTCACCAGAGAAGGCCTCCAGAAGACCAGCTTTTAACTCAGCTGGTAAGGGAGGAAGGGCAGGGATTATAAGAGCTATATCGAGCAGGGCAGGAGCATTTGGGTCATTCATGAGGTCTGGGATGGGGGGAAAGAGTTGGACAGGAGGGGATGGTATTCAATCTTCTTGGTAAAGTTCTTCGTTGTCTTCAACAGACGTGGTAGAGTCGGAAGGCTCAGGAGGGGGAAAATATCTCGGTGGAATGGTTGGAGAGTAGATAGCTCTCAACTAGTGAGTAGCTAGTTCTTTTGTTATGCATTTGACGTAGTTGTTCTTCAACAGAGATTACAAGGATCCCTTAGTCGAGGTTATCAACCTTAAGGGAGGACTTTGGAGGCTATGGAACTACATATGATTGTGTAGAACTAGCTTAGTCTAATGGTATATTGTGCTACATATATATTGTCCCATCGGCAAACAGACCATGCTATGCAATAGCTAAACTGGAACGTTGGGGCAGGGTCAAGGGTAGATCATGGGAGGAATGGGGACACGAGGCGGTCAACAAATGACTAAGCCTAGAAGAGAAATAGCATCCATAAGAAGAATCAGAGTACATAAGCAGGAAAAGGAAACAAAGTGGAAAAGAAGAAAAATAGGATATATAGTACACTCATAACAGATGTCTGCTGTTGGAGCTCCCACTTCTCAAGGCATTAAACATACCAATCTCGGATCTCAATGTCAAGTATCCCGATCATGATCAATCTATTGGAACTAGTGTCCTTTAGTATGGAACATTTAAGCACTGTGTGCTGATCACCTACACGCAGTCCATGATAAGACCTTTTCCCGTCCAGAGTCCGGCATGACTCTAAACTGCATCATAGCCCTTATTGCTAGACTTCCTTTTCTTTTCCTTTCGTCAATGGACCAGTATGTCCTTAAACTGCATTCCTTCCCTGGACTGTCACATCATTAAACTGTCATCACCATCATTGGTCTGGCATGACTTTAAACTGCATTATCCTCCACCACCATCTCTACTGTCTGGTATGACACTAAACTGCACAATGCCCTCTCATCTAGGGTTCTACCTCTTCAATCTGCCACTTGTCGTTTCTATGGCCGATCAACCATTTCAATCGATGTGCACATATGTGCTACTCCTCGACTTCTATACTGTTTCAGGTTAACACCATGGGAGCTCTACACCCCTATCTCCAGGAGGCATAAGGTCAGACTGCAGCAGTTTGAATAATGGCACTTTCGCCAGTAACGACTGCGAGTATACAGCTATCTATGCCACATGGTATCACCTTCCCCTAGTTCACTGCCAGGTAAATAGAATTTGTGATCTGGGATAGTTTTTATGCTTTTTCCTCACTTCTCTTGTTTCTTGCCATCATTCCTTTTCCAACATTACACAAGGGAATCCCCATCACTGTTTTTTAGGAATTCCAGGACTTCTCCCATAGACCACATTCAGAGACCTTGATTTTTGTCAATGGTGTCTCTTCTGAATATAGTCCTCTTTCCTTCTCCACCATCAAGAGTCCTAGTCGAAGGTAGTTGACGTTGTCAACCTTGATATAAATGGACTCTTCCCCCTTTAGACCAAGGATCTTCCTGATAGTCGAAGAAATTTCCTCACATTCAGGGACCTCATCATAGTCAAAGGTATCCCTTCCCTTTTTCATCCTTTCCAGATGTTTTTGTGCAGTTAACGAAGTCCTGCACTGTTGCCCCCACTCTTTGTTCGCAGGTGCCATCCCTGCCACCACAATGTCGTGACTGACAAGTCGCTAAACTGTTCCCTTCCCACACCATTGATCATCTATCGCATGATGTAAACTTGGCCATCCCTTCCTCTTCCCTGGATCAATCCTCTGGTAGGACTCTGCTTGGTTCTCTTCCACCAGACCTCTTCGTTGAGATGCCATTCTCTCTGCATCCCCAGATTACTGTTTTTGATCTGTTCTTTTCTGTCGGACGACCTTGCTGTTGGTTGTCATCTTCTCTCACTCCCCACCCCCATGCCGTCTTTCCCTGATTTTTTTTTTCAGGGGGCTTCTTTTTTCCGTTTTCTCTTTTCCCCACCCCAGCCATGTCTTTGGTCACAGGCTTGTTGTTGGTCATCGGCAGGTGCCTCCGAGTTTGATTTTAGTTGAAGGTAGTGTAGTAGGGAATATAAGGATGGATATGTCAGTACCACACCCCAATGGGCACCATCCTTAAGGAATCCTCCCCTTGGTACTTCCCCAAACATCCCACAGTTGTCAATAGTGGACTGGCCTCCCCTCCTAGCATGTAATCAGGAATGGAGTGGACCAGATGCTCAGCTGCAATGTGCTGACAGATTTTACCCCCTCACACCTCCCCTGCCCTGATTAGCCTTTTTTTTTTTAGATTCTTTTGGGTTGTCTGCTCCCATAACAAAAGCATGATTATGTTCTGATGGTCTTCCATGCCACATCAAAGCACCTCCATCACGTCCAGGTCACACGCTTCTTTTCTTCATTGATGTTCTGCATCACCTGACCCACCCCTTCTTTTTGCCACAAAGGACTTATTAGAACCACTTGTCAACAATGATATTGGCTTACCCTTTCTCGTCAACTATCGACTGCCACTGTTATGGATATTCCCTCCTTCATCTATCCTGCGATCTCCCCTTGAATGACTTCTTTATTCTCTCGTGCATTCATTATCATGGGACTCTCTTCTGGATTCGCAGTTGTCCTTACTGCCAGGAATGTTCTCCCCTTCTTCGCTCCTACCACTGCCATTTCTACTTTCTTTTGCTCTCGCTTGTCTTCATTCCTCGATGAGATAGTTGTAAGAAGTTAAAAGAGTTGAGTCCAGTGGTCTCAAAAGGTAGTGTTGGGGTTCTGTTACAATATTGTTCCAGATCCACCGTTTTCTCCTAGTGTTGGGGTTGTCCATGAAGATACCGTCAACTCTCTCTTCATCCCCACCAATAGATCTCTCTGTCTGACTAGTCGCCTCTACTAGTGTCAGGCCGTTATGCTAGATTCCCTGGTATTGGATACATTATCTGATACCCATTATGTTGCCACTCATCATCAGATCGTGATCCAATGGCCGATACCCCTCTCCTTGATATCAGATCATCATCCAATATCCATTATGCTTATATGTCGGTGCATGTTGCTCAACATGGACTTCCTTCTCAATTGGGAGTACCCTTGACCCTGATCTATAGATAGTAGTATTTTCCACACAGCAAGTAGATGCTGTGCTTCTATTGTCCTCATGGCTTACTTCTTATCCCCACAAGGTGTGCTTCTTGCTTCTAGGGTTTAGGGCTTACCTTTAGGGCTTAGGGTATTTCTATATGTAGTGCATTAGGTAACCTGGTCTGTGTGCAATCCTAGTAGGTATATAAAGGTAGTACTTAGCGATAGCTGAACCCTAAG
>JBBPJT010000070.1:0-67255 GCA_038088895.1 Xerocomus potaroensis | reverse complement strand
TGTTGTTGGTGTGGGTAGAAAGGAGTGAGGTATTTTTTGTTCTTTTTTGGCGGTGGGGGGGGGGGGGGGGGGGCAATGTACTATCTACGCGTAGCTGATTGAGATCGGGGAGTGAGAATGCAGGAAGGAGGCTGATAAAAGCAAACTATGTTGTCCGGCCCCGAACGGAGGCGGTCCTTCGGGCGCGGCACAACCTGTGTAAGCCCATTGGCATACACATCACGTGCACTCTAGTGTATTCCCGCCATTAGCCACGGTACGGTGGGCTTTCAAACACGTGGCGACGCGAATCCGCGTGCTCGTCATACTAATACTAGGGCAGCCTCGACAACCTAGCCAGCTTCGCACTCTTCAGTCCTCTGGCCCGACACCTCACAGAAGATGTCACTATTCGTTGGATTCGACACCGCTGGCTTGTAGAACTTGGTATGTACGTAAATTCTTTCTATCTCCACCACAGTGACTTGCTAGTCTTGTCGGTGGATGTCAGAGATCCGAAGGATTGGGTCGCTTAGAGCTTCAGAATAATATGGAAGTCTGCGCCACTGGACGTTTTAGTGGCGCCTTCTGAAAGGTGCCGCATGGTGCCGCAGATCCCCAGGTAGAACCTAACGGAACTTAATGACAGAGTTCTGTCAACGCTGGGGGCAGTCCGTGCGCTCCTATTGAGTTCGAGGGTCCTACTACTGGCATCATCCGGTATTAATCAGATATCGCTTATCGTGATAACTGACATGATAGGCACGATGAATGAAAGTTCTCCTGCCAAAAAAACCCTTCGTTACATTCTTACCTGTGTAAATGGAAAATTTACGCCCATACTACACCAGTATTACACCTCGTTTTCCTTAGGGTCATTCTCGTCGTCTTGGGGCACGAAAAATTCGATAGTGACTATAACGGTACATTTACAATGACTCAATCCGTCAAACGCATGGACAAGCAGACTGAACTTTACTCATACAACCCAACACTCCCTCTTATATCCGTGGCCCTCATTCGACGTGTGGGGTCAGAACGGGCCAGTGGACGTTGTCCCATTTGTAATTAATTACCTTCATGGTCAAGGGGGTTCTGGTCGGCGTCCCCGTTGGGTAGAACGTGACATGCATGCATGCATATCGGTGGCTCATAGTTTAACTGAACAAAAACTTGCGTTGGAACTGTAACAAACGACGAAGATGTCAGACAGCATCAGTAAGCTTCAAGGACCAGAGACGTACGGATGCGGTGAAATACTTTTTATCATTGCTGTTGTAGACGATGGCGCGATCGTGGTGCAACGTTACATACTTCTTACCACCTTGAAGTGAACTGAGGTCGGCGTACGTGATTGTCCCATAAACACCCTGTGTAGTGCAAACTCATTCCGATTACGCCGAAGCGATTGCAGAGGTACTCACCAGGTGCAAGATCATAGAACGCGTCGGTCTTCTTGTAACGAAGTATCCTTTTGACAGACGCATCTGAAGCGTTGTAGGGCACATTCTTCCATTGGCCCGACCAGTCTTGATGCAGCGCGAAACCAGATTCGTCTGCTTTGTTGACATGGATGGGAACTTCAAGTTCGCAGTGGGCCAATGTGGTTCATCCGGTAGTATAACACTCAGGCAACCGAGTCCTCATTCGTCGACAGTGGCTGGTACCGCACGGGTGACGTCGGTATTATTGAGTGTAGGGCCTTAAGCCTGCCTCTGGGGCATTCGCAGGGCGGGGACGCGCGCGGAATGGACCAGGGGGTTCAAAAAATATATTGAAGGTGGCTGTGTCATCTCGTCCTCGCTGACTCGAGACGTGGAGGGTGTTGCCCACTCTTTCCTGGCCGTTGCGCCTTGTCGTGCCCCCGGACAGCAGACAGAAGGTTTCGTCATCTTCTACTCGCCCCCGTTTGACTTGTGCGGGGATGATGCATCTACCAAGTTGGCGGCTACAGACCGTGCTTTGCGTGATATCTCGGTTAAGATGATATTCTTCCTCCTCAGCACATCCTTCCTACCCCGCTTGACCAGATGGAGAAGACGACGCTCGGAAAACTTTCTCTCTTTCGTTTGTCGGCCCGGTTCAACAAGGGCGAACTCGCCAAGCACATCGCCCGTGCCGAGGAGTTCCTCAGTGAGGCTCGCGGTGCTACGTTCGCTGCCCCTGCGAGCGAGACCTAGAAGTCGCTCGCGCGCATTGACGCGGAAATCTTCAAGTTGGACCTCGCAGATGTTTCTGCGACCGACAACTTCTCTGGCTTGGGGGTACCTCCGTCGATGTCATTCGTCTCAAGAGGAGGGTGAATCTGCTTTCGATATCCCTGACATGCCGACCATCCAGATCCTGAAGCACCCTGTTCTGTCAAGTCTGGCCAACTATGTCGACGTGTTCGGGTCCAAGTGCATTAACGCGGAAGCTATGCATTCCGCTCGGGGTTTCGAACCTGGTCGCCCATTCTTTACGTCTATGGATGAGATAGTCACATCATATGCCGCGGCTGTCGAACGCACTCAGCCGCATGGTACGTACGTGATTTCCGGCTATTCGTATGGTGGTGTTGTCGCTTTCGAGGTTGCCGAACGCCTCGAAGCCATGGGCGACGGAGTGAAATTTACGCGTCTGATCAACATTCCTCCTCACGTCGCCGACCGCGTGCACGAAATCGACTGGATGGGTGGTATGTACAACTTGTCGTACTTCCTTGGTCTCGCGTCGAAGCAGGATACCAATGACCTCGCGCCATCGCTGCGCCCTCTGTCTCGCAAGGAACAGTTGGCGGCCGTCTGGAAGCATTTTCCCGCCGAACATCTTGTCGAGCTCCAGCTCACGCCCGAAAAACTGGACCACTGAGTAGACGTTGCAGGATCGCTTTTCAAGTGCGGTAAGGAGTACAACCCAAGTGGTAAAAGAACAAGTTCAGCAAGACCAGGCGCAAGTCACGCTCCAAGGTTGCGAGTGAGGTGAACGTCCCATGCACTCGAAGACGCCACTGCATAGGCATGGCGAGGCCAGTCCGACAGCTGTTTTGAAACCGCACTACGAGACTCGCCGCTCATGGTCAGACAGAACTGGCAACCGGAAGATGGCCCGTGAATTTCTGCAAAGGTTCCTCTGGGAGACTTCGCTCGGATATGGAATCATTGACGGTCCGTGGTTTTCATGGCTGAAGTCGTCGCGATATTGCTCACGATGAAGGAAATAAGAATAACCAGACCCATTTGTAACCTTTTTGCTGCCGAAAAAGAGTGAATATGCTGATCTGCAGATCTGGGCCATTGTGTCGGGGGGGACCTGGTTACGTCTGGTGCGTCAACACGAGAGCGCAACGGAATCCACGTACAGTGGATATCAAAAATTTCCGCCACACAGATTGAATGGGTGGGTTTGGGCCATCGCAAAGACAAGACAAAGACGCATAAGAGTACAAGTATGAGAAGTCTGGACGAACTTTGTACAACTCACGATGTCTCATCCGTCCCTTAACTCCCCTTTGGCGGGTCAGGTCAACTGTCAAGAGACATTATGCCATTGCAAGTCGTCCTCCGGGCCAAGATAGCCCTTGTCCGCTAGAAAAACTCATATAAACAGGTCCGTGAGTCGAGTGAAAGAGAGCTTACGGAAGAACTACGGTGTGCAACGCAGATGTGAGCGAAGAGCAGGGGGCATGGCCAATGACTCACGATTGCAGAGAAAGCCGCTGCATTGCGATCCCCGTAGAAGATAACGCGGTCCTGACTGTTCATACCTTCTATCACCTCGGAGCAAGTTGGCGTCTGTGTGTGTGAGTGTTCGGAACCGTTGACGTCATCTGTAGCGCAGACTCGTCCCGATTATACTGCATTTGTTAAAAAGATACCCACGAAAAATTTTGATTGCAATGCATTACAGCTTGTTTGTGTAACGTGTCGAGCTTGAGGGAGATTCGTGTAGAACTGGCTTGCTTGTGAGCGTGAGCGATAGTAGAGTCGAAGCCCGCGATAAGGTTAGATTTAAGTAACCAGATTTTTCCATCCGTCCAACTGAATGGTGCAGTGGTGAATATCATCAGATTGAGATAAAATCGAATCCGATGGGACCTAGAATGAACTTACTGGATCATAGCCACAGAACTACGAGTATGATATATTAGAGGGAGCCAGTGGAAAATGGATGGGAGAGCACACCTCGGCAAACACGTCGTTATCTGTTGGGTGCGACACCGCCGGCCTGTAGAACTTGATATATGCGTAAGTCGTCCGTTCCTCCACCGCTTTCTCAACGCGGAACTTAGCCTCGGTCACAGCCTAGTTTGGTAAGCGACCACCGTCACCGAAGTAGCCCTCCTTTTAAAAGAAGTCCCCTTGAGGGCCTTTACGCAGGGTAAGTAAATCTTCGCATGTTTAAATCATTTGACAATAACTCACCAGGACCGACATGTCTGACGTGCTCGAATGCACAACCCAGTCCCTCGATCACAACGCGAAGGGATGTAGGGCAGTGTCTTCTATAAAACCATGCCTCCACGACTTCAGAGTTTGCTCCATACTTTTCGGTCACATCGGCGAGTATCCACATGTTGTGTATCGCTAGGAAGGGGGATCGAAGCCTTTGGGCTGTGGTTTATGTATGCTATAACGTGTTTCCATAGGAACCACTAACCTATTTTCTCCGTCTCGACCACCCGCCAGTTATCTTACCGAGCACAAAACCGGGGATGAATCCATTATTGAAGTCCATGTTATCAGTGCATTGATCAGCATCTTGACGGTAGAAATCCCGAGAACGCCGCTAAAGTTGAACTAGCGGTAATTGTGAGAAGGTGTGCTCATAGCAGAAGCGAGCCCGAAAGGAGTGAATTGGATTAACGATTCAACGCACTGTGCTATTTGGCAATGTTCCAGTCGGCCCCAAATAGAGTTAATACATTAGTTACCTGCTAATCTAGTCAGTTGAGGATAGGAGAGATCAAGGGTCAAGAAGTCCAAAGCTTCGTAGTAATGGAAGTCTGCGCTACTGGACGCGTTAGTTGCCAAACTGATACGATGAGAGAGAAAAATAAACGTTGACTAAGCCTACTGTAGGGTTACCAGTAGTCAGTGACCATATCGCCAAAAGCAAGGGCAGGCAGACTGGACTTTATTTTGTTCATACAATCCATCCCTCTCACATTCGTGGCTCTCGTTCGTCGACTGGGGTTAGATCACTCCATCCCGTTTTATATCGACCTCAGGACCAACGAGGTTTTTCTCGGGATCTTCGTCAGCACGAACGTGACATCCATGCACTTCGGTTGCCCTTGGATAAAACTCACGTTGGAACTGTAACAGTTAGACTGTTAGACGGTGAAGTTTGGTACGCTTCACGAATCGGGGACTTGCAAACGCGGTGAAATTCTTTGCATTGACCTGGCCCGTGTCAACCAGTCTTGCAGTGGAGGCCGAATGGTCCATCCGAAGGCGGGGAATCGTCGTCACTGGGCGTGACCAAGGATAGGTGGAGGTTCAGGGGGACCTGGTTATGTTTGGTGCGTGACACGAGGGCACAACGGAACGTTACCGACGATTCCGCCACAGATTGCACAGGTGAGTTGGCGTCGCAAAGACACGACAAAACCACACAGTAAAGTACACGAGCACCAAACAAGTCTACATCAGCCACGTGACATGATAGCCCCCGACCGTGCCTCCACACACATGTGTTTTTTTCAAATGTCCTCAGTCAGCTAAAAGGAGATTTCCAGAACGCTGTGAACACAAGGAAACAGAGCACACAGCCCCAACAGAACCAATGCACAGCAATAATTGAAAGTCGCTCCCCTGCAGGCTGTGCGTAGGTGCGTTTGGGGCCATCACAAAGATACAACAAAATTCAGAATAGTACATGACGACAGCCAAATGGGTTTACATAAACAGACTGGACGAAACAGTCCAGAAGCCTTCCTACAGCTGATTTCTCATCCCTTCCCCGATATTTGTAAACTCTCCTTAGTGGCAGGTCAGATGGATTGATAGCGGATATTTTTCCATTGCAAATCGTCTTGATTGCCAAGGGGTTCGGTCCCCCCCTCGGTGGCTAGAAAAACTCAAATGAACAGATCCATGAATCGAGTGAGCGAGAGCTTACGATAGAACTATAGTGCACAATGCAGATATGAGCAGGTAACGAAGGCAAGGGTCCGCGACTCACAAGTGCGGTGAAATCCTTTGCTATATAACCGTCGTCATAGAAGCCAGCGAAGTCCCTGTACCACCTTACGTGCTTCCCACTACCTTGGAGACCGTCGAGTTTTGGGAAGGTGAATGTTCCATGACGCTTTGCTGTAGTGCCGATTCGTCGTGAATACACTTTATTTGTTACAAAGATACTCACTGAAACTCTTTTTGTAAACATCGTTGTTTGAATCGCAATCCATTGAGACCCGTTTGTTTACCTTGTCGACATCGATGGTGATTAGCGTGGAATTGGCGGTCTTGGTAGCATATCCATGGGCCGTGGTGAAATCCTTGTATTCCCATTCACCCGGCAGGGTTTGGTCCACGTAACCAGAGTTTCTAGCCCTCTCCAGCTAGATGGCAAATAGCATCAGATTGCAATGAAATACGGGAGGCAGAGCGAACTTACTGGATCACCTGCAAGGAACTATGAAGATGTTTATTAGAGGGCGCTAGTGAAAAATCGGAAAGAGAGAACACCTCGCAAAAGATGTCATTATCCGTCGGATTCGTCACCCCTTTCTTGTAGAACTTGATATGCACGTAAGTTTTATCCTTCCCCTTCACTTTCTCCACCACTCTGAGAACACGGAATTTGGCCTCAGTCGTGCCGGTCTTCGGTAGGGAACCACCCTCGCCAAAGTAGCCGTCTTCGTAAAAGAAGTTTCCTTGGGGGTCTTCACGAAACGGACATCAATCATTGCGTGCTCACGCTACCAACGAATGCTTACCAGGACCGACGTATCTGCCGTGCTTGAATTGCCAACCCAGTCTGTCGATCATAACGCGAAGGGATTTGTCGCCGTGTGTGGTCTTGATAAACAATGCCTCCGCAGTTGCTTGGTTTCCGTCTGGATACTTTTCGACGAGATCAGCGAAAATCCCCATATTGCGCGTCACTAGGTATGAGGATCAAAATTGGGATCGCTTTGGGCTGTGGTGTATGTATGCTATAGTCTAGTTCGCCAGTGGTCGCCGACCCGTTTTATCCGTCTCGACTACCAGTTGTCTTACTCGGCACGAAACCGGGGCCCGGCTGCATTTAAAAGTCCATATCGGTTCACTGATCAGGACCTTGATGGTACATACCACGAGGGCGTGACTAAGGTTGAGCTAACGGTATCGTTTAGGTCTCATAGCAGAAGCCAGCCCGATCACTGCAGTGACGATGAAACCTGCCATGAGTCAGGAGTCGGACTTGTAACTTACTGACTTATGAGAATGTTCAGAAGGCTCCATGCATGGATGCAATGGTGACTTGCCAATTTAGTCAGTTGATCGGATATGAGAGACCCGAGCGGCTGGGTCGTTCAAAGCTTCGGAATAATGGAAGCCTGTGCCACTGAACATGTCAGTGGCGCATTCTGAAAGGTGCCTTGTAGATTGGGGTGAAGGGCACCAAAGCATCGCGGTCGAACGTAATGGAACTTTATGACAGAGTTCTGTCGACGCTGGCGGCAGTCCGTGCACTCCTATTGAGTTCGAGGGTCCTACTACTAGCGTCATCCGGTATTAATCAGATATCGCTTATAGTGATAACTGATATACATGATAGGGATGGTGAATGAAAGCTCAAACGTTCACCCGCCAAAAGGCCCTTCGATTGGTGTTCTCCTCCGTGAGAATAGATCGTAGATCTTACCAGTTTACGTCCATACTACACTAGTATTACACCTCATTTTCCATAGGGTCATTTTGGAAATTCGATGGTGACCATAACAGTATATGTACAATTACTCAAACCGTCGAACGCACGGACAGGCGGACTGAACTTTACTCATACAACTCAACTCCCCCTCTTACACTTGTGACTCATTCGTGAGGTGGGGTGAAATCGGTCCAATGAACATCGTCCCGTTTGTAATTGCCCTCGGGACCAAGGGGGTTCTTGTCAGGATCCACACTGGCTAGAACATGACATGCATGCACATCAGTGTATTTCCTTAGATAATGGACTTCTATGCGACACCTCGCAGTGTCTTGTTTGGCTTCGCGAAATTGTGATGCCAAGACGCTTCTCTCTGAGGCCCTCGTAGGCTGGCACGAGAGATGTGAGCGGGCCGGGAGGTGTCAAGTGAACAAAATACTTAAGAACAAACTAAGGCATACGAAACAGGCCGCAGCGGATGGTTCTCCCAGGAGTAGAAGACTTACATATGAGCTGAAATTCTTTTCGTTGTTATCGTCGCGAATGATAGCGCGATCACCGTTCTAACTGAATGATCTCAGACTACCTTCAAGCGAGTTAATGAACTTGAAGGTGAATTGTCCCACTACATCTGAGAGGCCCTCAGTAGCCTTCGAAAGCATCAATTCTGAGGTAACTTTGTAAGGATATTTTTCGTCGAGCCCGTTGGTTAGTCCCATGTTTCGTGGTTCATCGAAGCGAAGAATGCAATCGGTGGGCTGTAGGATGGGGCCAGAGGGTGCATTTATCTGTCTCAGGTACTGTGCTCGCTCTCTTATCTTACCGGATAGAACCGACCCAGGTACCCGCGATGATCCAGGTCTAGATCGAGGTGGAGAAACAACAAGTACAGTGGATTCTGTTGTAATTGGACCATCGTAGAATACAAAGTAGTCCCTGAACCACCTTACGTCCTTCCCGCTGCCTTAAAGTAGGTTGATATTTGCGTAGGTGAGTGTCCCACGAACTTAATCTGTAGAGCTGACTCGTCCTGAGTACAATTTGTTTGTTAGGAAGATACTCACTGAGTCATGCCGGAAACACTGTTCTTTGAATCACAATCCATGAAAATCTATTCGTGTATCAGGTTACCTCGATGGTGATTCGTGTAGAATTGGCGTCCTTTTTAGCATACTCAATGGACGTGGCGTGCCCCTTGTATTGCCAATCACCCAGTAAGGTTTTGTTCACGTAACCAGAGTCCTCAGCTCTGTTTCAGCTAGATGGTACATAATACCAGATTGCAATGGATAATTTGGTGGGTCGGGTAGACTGCCAAGAGACATTATGCCATTGCAAGTCGTCCCCCGGGCCAAGATAGCCTTGGTCCGCTAGAAAAATTCGTGTGAACAGGTCTGTGAGTCAAGTGAAAGGTGCTTACGGAAGAACTACAGTGTGCAACGCAGATGTGAGCGAAGATCAGGGGACACGGCCAATGACTCACGACTGCAGAGAAATCCGCTGTATTGCAATCCTCATAGAAGATAACACAGTCCTGGTACCCATTGTACATATCTTCATCAGGAATTTTACAAAAATCTAATTTCAACTAATTTCAACTAATGTTGACTATTATTAGCTAATTGTAGCTAATTTTGAGTGAAATTAGTCAAAATTAGTCAAAAGTAGCTGAGATTAGTTGAAATTAGCTAAAATATATTCTTGTAAAATTCCTGATGTTCCATCACCCCAAAGCAAGTTGGTGTCCATGTACATGAATGTTCCGCCAATGTCATCTGTAGCGCAGACTCGTCCCAATTATACTGAGTTTGTTAAAAAGATACCTATGGAGAGCGACACCATAAATCTCGCTATTTGGATTGCAATGCATTACAGCTTATTTGTGTAACGTGTCGATCTTGAGGGTGATTCTGTTGGATTGACTTACTTGTGAGCGTGCGCGATAGTAGAGTCGTAACTCGCGAATGTCCATTCGCCCGTTAAGGTTAGAATCAGGTTACCAGATTTTCCTACTCTGTCCAACTAAATGGTGCAATGGTGCATATCATCAGATTGAGATAAAAACGAACCCGACGGGACCTGGAGTGAACTTAGTGGATCATGGCCACAGAACTACAAGTATGACACATTAGAGGGAGCTAGTGGAAAGTGGAAGGAATACCTCGGCAAACACGTCGTTATTCGTTGAGTGAGACACCGCCGGCCTGTAGAACTTGATATACGAGTAAGTTGTCTGTCTCACCACTATCTGAACGCGGAATTTAGCCTCAGTCACTGCCCTGTTTGATAAGCAACCACGTCAGCGGAGTAGTCGTCCTTGTAAAAGAAGTTCCCTTGAGGGCCTTTACGCAGGGTAAGTCAATCTTCGCATGTTTAAATTATTTGGCAATAATTTACCAGGACCGACATGTCTGCCGTGCTTGAATGCGCAACCAAAGCCCTCGATCACAACGCGAAGGGATGCAGGGCGGTGTCTTCTATAAAACCATGCCTCCAGGACTTCAGAGTTTGCTCCATACTTTTCGGTCCGATCGGCGAGTATCGCCATGTTGTGTGTGTCGCTAGGAAGTGGGACCGAAACCTTTGGGTTGTGGTTTATGTATGCTATAACGTGTTTCCACAGCAACCACTAACTTATTTTCTCCATCTCGACCACCCGCCAGTATTCTTACCGAGCACAAAACCGGGGATGAACCCAGTATTGAAGTCCATATCAGTGCATAGATCAGCATCTCGGCGGTACGGATCCCGAGAACGTCGCTAAAGTTGAACTAACGGTGATTGTGAAGAGGTGGGCTCATAGCAAAAGCGAGCCCGTAAGGAGCCAATTGCCAGCACACTATGCTATGTTGGCAATGTTCCAGTCGGCCCATAATGAAGTCAATGATCAGCTATCTACTAATCTAGTCAGTTGGTAGGGGAGGAGTGATGCGAGGGGTGAGACGTCCAAAGCTTCGTAGTAATGGAAGTCTGCGCCACTGGACGTGTTAATGCCTGCAAACTGATATGATGGGATAAATAAAAGTTGACTAAGCCTACTGTATGGTTACCACCCCGTTTTTCACAGGAACATCTTGTGCTTTGCAGTAATCATTGGATAGTGAACATAGCATCAAAAGCAAGGGGAGGCTGACTGAATTTATTCATACAACCCAACCCCCTCACATTCGTGGCCCCCATCCGTCGACTGGGGTCAGATCACTCCATTTCGTTTTAAATTGACCTCGGGACTAACGGAGTTTTTCTCAGGATCCCCGTCAGCTCAAACGCGACATGCATGCATCTCAGTTGCCTTTGAATAAAACTTACGTCGGAACTGTAACAGTCAGACGGTGAAGTTTGGTAAGCTTCACTAGTCGCGGTAAGTTCCTTGCATTATCCTTCCTCTACAAGAAGGGCGAATACTATATTTATGCCGAGTAACCCCGGCCCGTGTCAGCCAGTCTTGCAGTGGAGGGCGAATGGTCCATCCGAAGGCGAGGGATTATCGTCACTTGGCGTGACTAAGGATAGACGGACGGAGGTTCAGGGGGGGGTTCTGACAAACTCCCCCACAGATTGAGTTGGGGCCGTCAACTGTTTTGCACAGCAAAAAAAGCTTACGAGCGCCGAACGAGATTACATCAGCGGGACTAGACGAGAAACGGACACACTACCGTGCATAATAATACAGATACAGATTAAGCGAGCAGAGAGAGCAAAGATCAACAACTCGCAAGCGCAGTGAAATCCGTGCCACTGTACATACTTCCCGTTACTCTCAGATACTCTCTTATCTTACCTTACCGGATAGAACCGATGCAGGGTACATACCCTCGACGGGTGGCCGAAGCAGGTTTATTCCGACGTAGCTCATGTGTCCCATTGTCGTTTGGTTTTTTCTACATTGTTTTCTGTACATACACTTCGCTTGTTTCCATTCGGACCTGGGCACAAACCAGTCAGCTGAGGCTTCCAGCTTTCCTTCTGGTGGGCAGCCTGCTGCATTGAGATGTGACACAATAGCTGCAAGACTCTGACCGTCCCTCCACATGTGTTTTTCTCAAATGTCCTCAGCCAGAAGGACATTTCCAAACGCCGTGAACAGGAAAAGAAAACAGAGCACACCAGTGTTGGGCTAAGGTGCTTAACCACTAAGCAAAAGGCCTGAACCTTTTGTGGGCTCTGTTTGTGGGCTCTGTCCTTTGGGACTTTACCGCTTGTGGGACCTACACTTGTTCTCCGAGGTTTACTCGGTCACCACGAACTTTACAAGAATCTGATTCAGCTAATTTCACGCAATCAGTTGAAATCAGTTGAAATTTAGCCGAAATTAGTCAAAAATAGCTGAATCAACTAGATGTAAAATTCCTGATGCAGTCGTTACATCGCTGTGATCCCACATCAGCAACCAGTCCCGGCAGAACCAGTGTACAGCACCAATTGAATGTTTCTCTTCCGCAGGCTCCGCGCAGGTGCGCTTGGGGCCATTGCAAAGAAACAACAATATTCACAATAGTACATGACGACGGCCAAGTGGGTTTACATAAACGGACTGGACGAAACAGTTTAGAAACCTTCCTACAGCTGATTTCTCATCCGTTCACCAACATTTGTTAATCCCCCTTAGTGGCAGGTCAGGAGGTGGATTGGTAGCGAACATTTTTCCATTCCAATTCGTCTTGATCGCCAAGGGGTTCAGTGCCCCCATCGGTGGCTAGAAAAATCCAAATGAAAAGAGCCATGAATCATGTTAACGAGAGCTTACGATAGTACTATATGCGTAACACGGATATGAGCGGGCAGCCAATGCAAGGGTCAATGACTTACAAGTGCAGTGAAATCCGTTGCATAATAACCGTCGTCATAGAAACCAGCGAATTCCTTGTACCACCTTACTTGCTTCCCACTACCTTGCAGTGCGTCAAGTTTTGGGAAGGTGAATGTTCCATGAAGGTTTGCTGTAATGCTGACTCGCCCTGATTACACTTTATTTGTTACAAAGATACTCACTGAAAGCCTTTTTGTAAACATCGTCCTTTGAATCGCAATCCATCGTGATCCGTCTGTTTACCTTGTCTATATTGATGGTGATTAGCGTGGAATTGACGGCCTTGGTAGCATACGCATGGGATGTGTTGAAATCCTTATATTCCCATGCACCCATGATGGTTTGGTTCAGGTAACCAGAGTTTTCAGCCCTGTTCAGCTAGATGGCAAATAGCATCAGATTGCAATGGAACACGGGAGGCAGAGCGAACTTACTGGATCACCTGCAAGGAACTATGAAGATGTTTATTAGAGAGCGCTAGCGAAAAATCGGAAAGAGAGAACACCTCGCAAAAGATGTCACTATCCGTCGGATTCGTCACCCCTTTCTTGTAGAACTTGATATGCACGTAAGTTTTGTTCTTCTCCACCACTTTGCGAACATAGAATTTGGCCTCAGTCGTGCCGTTCCTCGATAGGGAACCACCCTGCTCAAAATAGCCGTCTTGGTAAAAGAAGTTTCCTTGAGGGTCTTCACGAAGCGAACACCGTCAATGCATGTCCATGCTACCGACAAAAACTTACCAGGACCGACGTATTTGCCGTGCTTGAATTGCCAACCCAGTCTGTCGATCATAACGCGAAGGGATTTGTTGCCAGAGGCGTCCTTGATAAACAATGCCTCCGCGGTCACTTGATTTCCGTCTGGATACTTGTCGATGAGATCAGCAAGAAGCCCCATATTGCGTGTCTCTAGGAATGAGGGTTGAAATTGGAATCGCCTTGGGCTGTGGTGTATGTATGTTATAATCAGGTTCCCCAGTGGTCGCCGACCCGTTTTATCTGTCTGACCACTCACCGCGAAGTGTCTTACTTGGCGTCGGACCGGCTCCATTCAAAAGTCTATTTCAGTACACTGATCGGAATCCTGATGATACGGGCCCCGAGGGCATCACTAAGGTTGGGCTAATGGTACTGTTTGGATGCACGCTCATAGCAGAAGCCAGCTCGATCGCTGCATTGAGGATCCAACCTGCTGTGAGTCAGGAGTCAGGCTTGTAACAACTCACTGACTTATGGACAATGTTCAGCAGGCTCCTAACGAAGTCAATAATGCATGCGGTAGTGACCTGCTAATGTGACCTGCTAATTTAGTCAGTTGATCAGGTAGGAGGGATCCGAAGGATTGGGCTGTTCAAAAAGCTTCGGAATAATGGAAGCCTGCGCCACTGAACATGTCAGTGGCGCGTTCTGAAAGGTGCCTTGTAGATTGTGGTAAAGCGTACCAAGGCATCATGGTCGAACGTAATGGAACTTTGATGAAAGGCTACGAACGTGGGAATGATGAAAAATAAGATCACATCGCCACTTTGATTGACCTGGACGGCGCATAGTTCCAGGTTGCAACGAAACAACAAAGGAATAGATATGCCTTCATCATACGATGCATGTCAGTTGTCACTCCTGTATCAAATGAGAAAACTTGTATCCGAAGATTCCAACGACGGAGCCGCTGGCCACGGAGCGTAGTAGGGTTTTTCCAATGGTTTTGAAAAACATTGCGTCCACGATTCACTCGCGTGGATATACTTGTGTGTCAATCTGGAGAGAATAATAGCATTTTCCCAAACAACATTCCCCATATTACGCGCTTTTTATTCTTACAGTTTGCAAAACGATAGATGCAAGTTCCTCTGGGAAAAACTTTGCCCCACTCGCTCCACCAACTAGTATTTTTGAACATTGCCGGTACTGCCCGGCCAGCTTGTTCCGCGGAGCAACCCCCCAGTGATTTCATGCAAATAGTATTCATATTCTCTCCAACTTTCGACCCCAATTGGGTGATTGTACCGCAAATTTCAATGACAGCATCAACGTGTGAAAATGGGCTCTTTCTAAGCTGGATGCATCAACGGATGGCCATTGTGCCGACTGATGATGCGCGCCACACGAGCAAGGTATAATTACTATCAGTTTGCTAATTACAATATATTGGGGTCGTTTGAGACCGGAATTACCTATTTAGGTAGGTAGAACCCTGTGAAGTGAAGTTCAGGCAGGCGGGGAGTTTTGTTTAGTTTTGCAAACTGTTGTAAGGGATTCGCTAGTAGAACTCTCGTTGGCTAGAATAATGTATATCAGTGGGGCGGATAGGTCGAGTGAACGAACACCTCTGAAGAGGCTGGAGTATACGACGCAAATGTCAGGTAACGGCGTGAACAAGGGCTAGAGACTTACAATTGCAATGTTCCCCATTTCACTAGCTTCTTTGTAGAAAAGAACGCGATTCTTGATCTACTTCACGGACTGCGGACCATTTTGGAGTAATTTGTTATATGCACCCGAAAAAAACAAGTAAAGTAGGCTTACTAGGGAACCGTGAGATCACGCAATTGACCTTAAAAAGGACTCATTCCCTCATCAGCTTCGAAAATGAATGGAGTTTGCGCTGCGCTTTCATTGACAAGAAGGTAAAAATGGGTTACATCTGTTGGAAATCCAAGCGCGCGCGCAGTCACGATCGGCACCGGACCGACTCGATTACCGGAGAGCACGTGCACTAGAGCGCCACCATTGCGCGCCGACGCCATATCATATGGGCGATGTTCGTAGCATTCTCGCATATGTATGTTTCATTCGTATAGCTGTGTTATTCCGGGTATTCCAGTGCCCATAACTTTTGCACATGATTTAGTCAGTACAGCCTTTGTGTAGTATATAAGAGACTTTAGTTCGTACTCGAACACCTCAGTCCGTTGCATATCGCGCACGACTGAGGTGAGTTACTCATATTCATGTTATCTAGCTTATGCTTACTTGTATCTAGACTATCGTATCTAGTCGCACGCCTTCCCGATCGGTACCTGTATTCCCACAACATCGGACCTTCTAAATCAACACAAACCTCTCTGGTATTCTTTCTTCATGCCAAGGAAGGCTGGAGGGAAGCATATGACCATTGCCTCAACAAGCGGGAGATATCATTCCATTTTGAGTTGTCCTCGAGGCCAAGGGGGCTTTTATCGAGATCCTCGTTCAATGAAGGAGAATACGAGTGACCCCCCTAAAATCCGAAAGACTCGGCATGTTGTACATTGAGATCAAACAAGCATAGTGAACGCTCTGAAACACTTGTATGATACAAAGTTACCCTCCGCCCTCCCCCTTGCATTTGTATTTTCCCCTAAACTATGGACTTCCACGCGACACCCTTCAACGTCTTGCTGGGCTTGGCGAAATTGCGGGTGATGCCAAGACGCTTCTCTCTGAGGCCCTCGTAGGCTAGCATGGGAGATATGAGCGGGCCAGGAGGCGTCAAGTGAACAAGTACTTACGAACGAACTAAAGAATACGAGACGGGTCTCAGCGCATGGTCTTCCCAGGAGATGAAGACTTACATATGAGCTGAAATTCTTTTCGCTGTTATCGTCATGAATGATAGCATGGTCACCATTCCAACTGAGTGAATTCCGATCATCTTCAAGTGAGTTGATGGATTTGAAGGTGAGTTGTCCTACTACATCTGTCGCACTGATTAACACCTCGTTACACCAGGGTGTTTGCAGGGATACCCACCGAAAGCCTTATCATGAATCGGGTCGCCTGCATCGCAGTGCACTACGCACTCCCTACCTAGCGACGTGCTTGTGATCTTGATTTGTGTGGAATTAGGGGCCTTGGAGATGACTGCCCTTGCAGTGCTATAGTCCACTAATTCCCACTGACCTTTCTGGCGTTGGCCGAGGGGACCAGCATCGCCGATTATATTGTGCTGAACGGTGCACGATTTCAGATTACAACAAAAGCAGATAACGCGATAGCGGATACGAATAGGCTCACCTGGTCATGAACAATGAACTACAGCCGCGATCAGTCAGAGCAGCAAAGAGGAAAGCAAACATTGGAAGCGAACCTCTCCTAGCAATCCGGTTTCCGAATTCGGAGCGTATAACTTGATATGCAAGTAGGGCTCCTCGTCCTCGACCACTTGATCAAGGGAGAAGTCAGCCTTTGTCACGCCACTTCTCGACAACTTAGAATCGCCGCCGCCGAAGTAACCAGTGTTGTAAAATAAGAATCCTTTTGTACCTTCGTCCGAGGCTCGTCAACCGCCCTAAATGTATTGAACAGCCAAAAGCTTACTAGGTCCGACGTGGAAACCGGACACATATTCCCAACCCAGGGGGTGAGCCACAAGGCGAAGGGCCGACAGGCCCTCAGTGGTCTTGGAAAGCATCAATTCTGAGGTAACCTTGTAAGGATATTTTTCGTCGAGCTCGTTGATCAGTCCCATGTTTCGTGGTTTATCGAAGCGAAGAATGTGATCAGTTTGGACTGTGGGATGGCGCCAGAGGGCGCATTTATCTGTCTCAGGCTCACCTACCGGATAGAACCGGCACAGGGTATATACCTGCGATGGTCGAGATCCAGATCGCGTCCTGATTCCAAGTTTTCAAATTCCGACGTGGCGCACGTTTCCTTCTGCGTCCCATTGTTTTTTGTTTTTCTTTGGTTTTTTTCTGTACATACACTTACACCAGTCAGGTTGGTGCTTCCAGCTTTCCCTCTGGTGGGTAGCCCGCTGCATTGAGACGCGACGCGCTAGTTGGCCGTCCCCCCAATTTGTTTTTCTCATATGTCCTCAGCCGAAAAAATCCGCTAAACAGGAAAAGAAAACGGTCTCAATAGAACCAACGTACAACAACAACTGAAAGCTTCTCTGCCACAGACTGCATTCGGGGCCATTTCAAAGATACGACAAAATGCACAAGGGTACACGAAGCAGACTGATGGAACGCCTCCGAAACCCGAAACCTTTCTACAGGTCATTTTTCATCCCTTCCCGGACATTTGTAAATCTCTCCCTTGGTGGTAAGCCAGGTGAGGTATTCGTAGCGGACATTGTGCCATTGCAAGTCGTCGTTTTTCCCAAGGGGCTCGACGGCGTTAGTCTGGTTGGCTAGAAAAACCCATATGAACCGATCCACGAGTCGAGTGAACGGGAGCGTACGAAAGGACCGCAGTGCACAGCGCAGATGTGATCGAGCAGCAAGCGCAAGGGTCGACGACTCACAAGTGCAGCGAATTCTGTTGTAATCTGACCATCGTAGAATACAGACTAGTCCCGAACCCCCTTACGTCCTTCCCACTACCTTAAAGCAGGTTGATGTCTGCGTAGGGGAGTGCATTATGTGTGGAGCCGACCCGTCCTGATATACTTTATTTGTTAGGGAGATACTAGCTGAGAGTCTCGCCAGAAACACTATTCTTTGAATCGCAATCCACGAATATCTGTTTGTGTATCAAGTGACCTTGATGGCGATTCGTGTAGGATGGGTGTAGCATACCCCAATGGACCCATCGTATTGCTGAGGTAAGGCTTCGGTCACATGACCAGAGTTAGCACACAACACCGGATTGGCAATGGATGACGAATAAAACGGGACGTAGAGCGGACTTACTGAATCGATCACAGGGAGATGTGAAGATCTATACTATAATGCGGAGAGGAGATATTATAACCTATTTCCGCAGAAGCTGTCAACCTGCTTTATCCGTCTCGAGCGCGCACCAGTTGTCTTACTCGGCACGAAACCAGGGCCCGGCTGCATTTAAAAGTCCATAGTCCATATCGGTTCACTGATCAGGACCTTGATGGTACATACCACGAGGGCGTAACCAAGGTTGAGCTAACCGTATTGTTTAGGTCTCACAGCAGAAGCCAGCCCCATTGCTGCGGTGATCGGATGAAACCTGCTGTGAGTCAGGAGTCGGACTTGTAACTTACTGACTTATGGAGAATGTTCAGCAGGCTCCTGATGAAGTCGATGATAATGCATGGATGCAATAGTGACTTGCCAACTTAGTGAGTTGATCGGATATGAGAGACCCGAGCGGCTGGGTCGTTCAACGCTTCGGAATAATGGAAGCCTGTGCCACTGAACATGTCAGTGGCGCATTCTGAAAGGTGCCTTGTAGATTGGGGTGAAGGGCACCAAAGCATCGTGGTCGAACGTAATGGAACTTTATGACAGAGTTCTATCGACGCTGGCGGCAGTCCGTGCACTCCTATTGAGTTCGAGGGTCCTACTGCTAGCGTCATCCGGTATCAATCAGATATCGCGAAACGTGATGACTGATACATTTCTCCTGCCAGAATACCCTTCGTTTCGTGATCTTCTCCGTGCGAATAGATTATCGATCTTACCCGTGGAAAGTTCTACACTATCATTTCCCATAGGGTCATACTCATCGTCTTGGGGCACGAAAAATCCGATAGTGACCATAACAGTACATTCACAATGACTCAAACCGTCAAATGCATGGACAAGCAGACTAAACTTTATTCATACAACTCAACTCCCCCTCTTCCACTCGTGACCCTCACTCGTGAGGTGGGGTTGTATCGGTCCACTGGACATCGTCCCATTTGTAATTGCCTTCGGGGCCAAGCGGGTTCTTGTCTGGATCCCCTTCGGCTAGTACGTGACATGCATGCATATCAATGACCTATGAGTAAACTGAACGAGAACTTACGTTGGAACTGTAATATACAACGAAGATGTCAGACAGCCTCTATAAGCTTCAAGAATGAAAGACGTACGAATGCGGTAGAACTCTTTCTATCAATGTTGTCGTAGAAGAGGACGCGATCGTGGTGCAATGTTACATATGTATTACCTTGAAGTAACTTGAGTTGGCCGTACGTGGTTGCTCCATGAATACCATCTGCAGTGCAAACTCGTCTTGACTACATTGAGACGATTGCAGAGGTACTCACTAAGAGCAAGACCGTAGATTTTATCTGTCTTCTTGCAATGAAACACGGCCTGTTTGTTCACCGACCCGATTGTGAGTGTGATTTGGGTTTTATTAGGCTCCTTTTTAAGAGACGCATTGGAAACGTTATAGGACGACTTCTTCCATTGACCCGACCAGCTCTTGCCCAGGAAACCAGATTCGCCAGATATATTTCCCTAGATGGCGCATAATTCCAGGTAGCAATCGAACAAAAAGAAGCGACAAAAAGGTAGAACTGACTCACCCTATCACGAGCGACGAACTGTGACCATTATATCAGAAAATGATAATGCCGCTGGCGAGAAATGGAGAACAAACCTCGCACAAAATTTCACTGGAGGAGCCCGGCTTGAAGAAGGTGATAAGAAAGTGGCGCTTTTCGTGTTCCCAAATAGCGCGAAGCTGCGCAACGGCATCAATCGGCGGCGGATTCTCGTCAGGGGTGTTGAAGAAACTGTCATCATTGTAAAAGAAATTACCCCCGACGCCTTCAACATACGATACACATGAGTTGTCACTCGCGTATTAAACGAGAAAAACTTACGCGTTGCAATGTCAAAGCCATCTGAAAATACCCACGGCAGCTTGTCAACCACAAAAAAGAGTGGGCTTTCGCCAACGTCCTTGAAAAACATCGCGCCCGCAGATATATATGTTTCTTTATACTTGCTTTCCAATTTAGAGAGAATTCCACTATCTTCCCAAGCAACATTGACCCATACTAAGGGGTTTTTAGTCTTGAGGGGGTCGCCGGTAGAACTCTCGTCGGCTGGAACAACGCGCATCAGTGGGGTAGATAGTCCGAGCGAACTAACACCTACGAAGAAACTACAGCATACGATCCAAATGTCAGGAGACAGCCTGAGCAAGGGATAGAAACTTACAATTGCAATGACCGCCGTTGTAGTGGTACCTTCGTAGAAAAGAGCGCGATTCTTGAACCATTTAACGGACTTCGGACCACCTTGAAGTAATCCGGCGTCTTTATAGGCGAGTCGTCCACGAACCCCTGTATCGCCAATTAGTTTTGATCGTATTTGATGATCGTAGAGACACTCACGCAGCTCAGGAGCATAAACCGGGTCCTGTATGTCGCACTCCATTGTAGCTTGTTTAGATAATGCATCGCATAGGACGGTGATTTGCTTAGATTTAGCGGTTTTGGAGGCAATTGCGAATTGACTTTTCTGATCTCCCTTAATCCATTTACCAGTCGAGCGTTTGTCCGTGAGGCCTGACCCGCCAGTTTTATTGTACTACGGGGCACGTCATTAGATCCGAAGAAAGCGAGCAGAGTGGGCTCACGGTATCAGGAGCAAGGTACTTTACGACCATAATATATCAGAGACCAAATTTTCAAAGGAAAAGGAAAAAATCAAACGTAGGCAAATGGTTCACTCTCGCTCGGCGCATAGAAGCTGATACGCGTATAAAGAATGTTAATGTTTTCCTTGTCCCTGTATTGCGTCAGCAAGAAATCGGCTGTGATCGGGCTTTTTCCAGCAGTCAAGACAGTTCCATCGTCAGTATCGAAATAACCAGGTTTGTAACGGATTATTCCCCTGATGTCTGCACGCGATACACATCAGCCACCACGTATCTGTCGAATGAGCAGAAACTCGCCGGGTTCGACGAAGAAACCGTTCGTGAAGTCCCATTTTAGTTCGGGAACCTTGAAGCAGCAGGTCGGGGATTTATCCTCAGTATCGAACAACACCGCTCCCGCCGGTTTTTGTTGTGTATATTTATCGTCTAGCGAGTCGAGTGCTCCCATATTTCAAGTAGAGCGTGGGGGCGCGTTGTAGGGTAGTCGTCAGAGCGAACAATCGTTCGAAATGAACTGTTTTAATCGTCCGCTTATCACTCCCGGAACGGGAACCAGCAGTGGTGTCCTTATGCAGTAACACACACACCATTCACATCGAGATCTAGGTGGCCTAGGTCCCAAGAATGTGAACGGTGGTCCTAACGGCCGATCTGAGGTCGCCAAATATGACCTTGATGGATGCGTGATCGCATGAGGCACCAAAAGTCACAAGAAAAAGCCTCCAAGCGAAATTACAGCAGTTTGCAAACAGCACGCCGCAGAAAACACAAAACCGCCTGAACTTCACACGGTCCCATCTACCCAAATAGATGATTTCTGCTCTAAAACGACCCCCCAGTTTAGTGTCCTTGTTCACGTCGAGCGTGCGTCACTAGATGGTACAATGGCTTACTGTCGGTGTATCCTAAAAGGCTCATTTTCACTATGCCCGCATCAATGACACCTGCTCAAATTGCTATCGTCACCAACATCAGCAAACGGACAATTGAGCGCATCGTCAAACTTCGGAATTAACCAGGTCGACGCAAAGGTTGGCGTGCACGGCGTGCACAGACCAGATGTCCATGTCCATACTGACCAAGCAAAAGAATATTGGCATCACTGGTGGGGGGTTGCGGAACACTGACCTGACCAGGAGTGTCCAATTGACTATTAGCCCCAGAGAACTTTTGCACCTTTTGCGACCGCTTGAAACGGGGGTTCTGCCACTATACCGTGGAGCTCGAAGTAAATTTTGACAGAACTTTACGCTGTCAAAGTAACATTACATTTCTTCAACCTACTTACGTAAAATAATACACGTTGCACTGAAAGAACGGTATCGGAAAGGCATTGGACTTGTTACGTTACATTTACTTACCTCAAGACTTTTACAAGCCCTACATGAGCTAACCCCATAAGGCCCTTTCCCAGTAAAATACCACTTTGCAGCTCGCTAAGCACCTTCCCGGGTCCTTTCCAGATGTGGCGAGTGATTACAGAAGCACTTCAACACTCCACGCAGCAGGATTTAGTAGTTATCATTCATCGTGTCAGTCGCACGCCTTCGAACGGCGACTCTCCGGGGTCGAGCAAGGAACCCGACAGAATGGAGGCCAATCGGTTCGTCATGAGCATCTAGCCGGAGCGGAGTTATCATCGCACCAATGTCCCGCTCTGCAGGGAATTGTCTAGATCTAGGGACAAGGGCTTGGTGCGGCGTTCCGCAACAGGAAGGTCGATGGAAATACTGTTTCACCCACCTAGCCTGGACCGTGATTGGCCTGCGGGTTAGTTGGCACTGTAACTACTGGTCCGTCAATTGGTACCCTTAGGTGAATCCCCATCGACTTCAACGCATTCATCCCCTCCAACGCACTTTCCCGCCCCATCGCACTCACCAACACCCACACCCACATCCTCTCTCTCCTGCGATACTCGTCCTCAGAATGCCATCTCTTGGTAACCCTGTTCGTCTCGGAGAGCTCTATGACCAAAAGTCAGGACTCTTCCTCGGCGGAGAACTCTACTCGGAAGAAAGCATGCAAGTCGCCGAGGCCGACATCAAGCACACAGATCTCAGTGTCAGCCTTTCCACTACCATCGAAGATAAGGCCTCTTTGCTTGACGTCAGTGCCAAACTTTCTCGAGGCCGTGAGCGGCATGGCACCGTCTCAGGCTCAGCCTCTTATGTCAAAGATACGAAATCCAATACAAACGAGCAAGCGTTTGCTTTAGCCTCGAAGATGTGCCTGAACGAGAAACGAATCCTCTTCGCAGAAGACAATACGGGTAGAAATGTCCTGAAAGTCGTATCGGAGGATTACCTCGCCAATGGTTCGGCCACATATTTCGTTTCTGCCATTACGTATGGTGGAAATATTGTTGTCAGCCTTGTCGCTAGGAAGGGGAGATTGTCAATGGATGAGCAACTCGAAGGAGAGCTGGAAGCAAAGTTCAGCGTCTTAGAGGGCGCTATCACCATTTCGAGCTCGGCGAAGATGAAGATACAAGACAAATTTGATAGCCTGGACGATAAGTTTCATCTTACCGTATATTCATGATATATTTGTTTTCTGAAATAGTGCGTTTACTTACCCGCTGTAGATCTATGGGGATATCACCTTGGATTAGGTCCCAGCCAACCCGAAGGACGTTCTGGACATTATCCCACCAGGGGCTACTATGATCATGGATCATGGCAGCGGGGGGGGGTCCCCATCTCCGTCACTCTTCAGCCCATTCCCGAGAAATTATTACTGACAGCGACGAAGATCTGAGATCGACGTGATTATCTTGGACCAGTTATGTGTGGCGTATTCGCTACTTGATGACCTCCGGAGTCGTTTCTCCGTGCTTATCGACGGTGGGAAGAGCGTTGAGGAATTTGCCCCCAAGCTAGCTCGTACGGCTCGCGCCACCCAAAATCAATACACTGAGGATCATGGAGAATTACTCCACGACCCAAGGTACTTCCTTTACGACTATTAATATGGGAAAGCAGATGCTTATTCCAAAACCGTACTATCGAGGGCCAGGAAATTATGCAACCATCATATGGAGGTGGGTGATGAAGAGGGGGCGAAAGATGGAGACGAGGAAGATAAGGGCGAGGAGGACAATGGCGAGGAACCGTCAAGTCAGTATTATCCATCAACCCTTGTGGGTCTGAAGAGAGAGCTCGTCAGGTTCCGCAACTTTGTCGCCGACATGCAGAAGTTGAGGGATTCTGTAACGTCCCTCGATGAGAAATGCAAAGCCTTTGCTTCCTTCAGCAGCATTGACTTCATCACCGTAACCATTCGACCCCAAAACGCGATCCCGCTGTTTGTCACGCCCCTATTATACCCACGCATCCCGACCACAAATTACCTGAAGGATCGTCCCTTGATCTCATCATTGCCTACCTTTCCATGCTGCGTGGAAACACATTCTACTTCAACGACTCCCCTAACCCTGCACGCATTCTATGTGCAGAGACGATACCGACTCTCAAAAGCAGGACGTCTGGAGGATGGACTGGTTCTAGTTACACTAGATTTATTACAGAGGTACTCACTAAGGGTAGTGCGATATATTTCTTCACTATCCCTGCAATTCATTATGGCTCATTTTTTTTTCTGGTCCGATTGTGAGCGTGATTTGTGGGGAATGGTTTGCGTTGGAAGTAACATAAGGCACATGTTTTCGTTTACCGTTTCAGAATTTATTCGTGAAATCGGATTTGCCACTTACGTTGTCCTACATAGCGCATAAAATGAAAGAAAGAATGAAACAACAGATCTTGCATGAACCTACCGGATCATGGCCAATCATGCAATTAGATGCTAATAACTGTGGGAGAGGGGAGAACAAACCTCGCCTAACAAGTTTTTGTCTGAGTTCGGCTCGCAGAAATGGATGAGCAGGTAGCGCTTTCCGTTCTCCCAATGGTTGACAAGCTTGCTAGCTGCATCGGCCGGCTCATCTGTAGACACAGGAGGCCACCGTGAGTGAAAAAAAAAATCACGTTTATAGAAAAAGTGGCCTGGGACGACTTTGACAGACGATTTACAATACAGTAATCCCCAGATGTCTGTCAAATGAGGACAAACTCACCAAATGCGGCATCGCAAGTATCCAAAAAATCCCAGGCCGGAACAGTAACCAGAAGTCGAAGTACTATTGAGTTTCTTGAAAAACAGCGCATCTGCAACTACTTGAGTTGGATGTGTGCCATATGGATTCTTTCCAGGTCCCGAGAAGGTCGCAGGAACCCCTCTGCTCGACTGAAACAATGCACATGAATAGACGGGACCAGTTGAGTGAACGATGCTTACCGAGGAACTACAGCCATTGAGGTAAATGTCAGGAGACAGCTTGAGGATGGGCTAGCGACTTATAATTCCAACGATCTCTGTGGCGGTGGGATCTTTGAAGAAGACAACGCAGTCTTCGAACCGTTTGACGGACGGGCCACCTTCGAGTGAACTAGCGTCTTTGGAGGCGATGCGTCCACGAATCGTCGTAGTACCGATTAGTCTGGATTAAATTTGATGATTACAGAAACATTCACAGAGCTCAGCGCCATAGACCTCTTCACCCGTCCCGCGATTCATTGTGGCCTGTTTAGATATTTCTTGGCACGTGACAGTAAATTGCGTGGACGAGGAATTAGAGGGCTTGGAGACAGATGTGCGTTCAATTGTGTCGCTTGTTGCCTTGACCCATTTACCCCACCCGCATTTATTCCTGGGCAGATCGATTGAACCACAAAGCACATAATTAGACCAGGGAGAAGGCGAGCCAAAAGACTCACAACATCAACGGCAAGGAGCTTGAGAGTAATAATACATCAGAGGGCAGATTTCTGAAGGAAAAGGAGGCGGGCGAACGTAGGCGAATGCACGGTTGTTACCTGTCGAGCCAAGGGCAAAGAACGTGATATGCAAGTAGAGGACCCCAGACCCGTCGTCTAATTGCTTGACGCAGAGCTTAGCATCTACTGGGCTATCCTCCTGCGACAGAACAGCCACTCCTTCGGCGTCGAAGAAACCAGCCTTATAATATTCGTAATTCCCCATCGGCGGGTCAGGTAGAGCGCGAGGAGACATTGTGCCATCGTAAGTCGTCCACTTGGCTAAGATAGCCCTGTTCCATTAGAAAAACTCATATGAACAGGTCCGTGAGTCAAGTGAATGAGAGCTTACGGAAGAATTACGGTGTGCAACGCAGATGTAAGCGAACAGCGAGGGACATGACCAATGACTCATGACCGCAGAGAAATCCGCTGCACTGCGATCCTCGTAGAAGATAACGCGGTCCTGGTACCACTGTATATACCTTCCATCACTCCGGAGCAAGTTGGTGTCTGTGCACGTGAATGTTCCGTTGACGCCATCTGTGGCACAGACTCGTCCCCGATTGTACTGCACTCGTTACAAAGATACGTACGGAGAGCGACACCATAAATCTCGCTATTTGGATCGCAATGCACCACAGCCCGTTTGCGTAACGTGTCGAGCTTGAGGGAGATTCGTGTGGAATTGGCTTCATTTTGAACGTACGCGATATTAGAGTCGAAGCCCGCGAATGTCCATTCGACCGTCAAGGTTAGATTCAAGTAACCAGATATTTCCGCCCTGTCCTACTAAATGGTTCATCAGATTGAGATAAAAACGAATCCGACGGGACCTAGAATGGACTTACTGGACCTCAGCTACAGAATTATGAGTATGATATATTAGAGGGAGATAGTGGAAAATGTAAGGGAGAGCACACCTCTGCAAACACGTTGTTATCTGTTGGATGCGACACCGCCAGCATGTAGAGCCTAATATACGTGTGAGTCGTTTGCCCCTCCACCACTCTCTGAACGCAGAATTTAGCCTCGATCACTGCTCCGTTTGGTAAGCAACCACCGTCAGCGGATAGCCGTCCTCGTAAAAGAAATTCGCTTGAGGGCCTTTACGCAGTGTAAGTCAATCGTCAGATGTTTAAATTATTTGGCAATAACTTACCAGGACCGACAAGTCTCCCGTGGCTTGAATGCACAACCCAGGCTCTCGATCACAACGCAAAGGGATGTAGGGCCTTATCTTTTACATACCTCCGCGACTTTCCATACTTTTCGGTCAGAAATGCGAGTATCCCCATGTGGCAGGTGCCAGTCAGACCTTGAGGACCTGGCAGGGAGAGCATAGCAGGGGAGAGACGACGCACTTGATTACATAGTAGGATCTCAACCCCACCCGGTGCTTACAATAGGTACTCACTTCGCTAATGGTGGTCCGTGCATGCACACACTAGATATCCCAACCAACAAAAATTGTGGAAATAATACTCCTGGAATTTGCCATGTGTCCTCGGTCCAACGAACGGGCCCAAGGCTGTTGTGAAATCTAAGTATGTATCTTCCAGCGGATATTTTTCATAGCCCATGTAGCATATGCGGTGTCCTTTGTGTGTCGGAATCGAACACGACAATGTCCAAATACGGTAAGTCCCGGCCCTAATGTTGGCTGCTGGGTCGTCTTGTTTATGGTCGTTTTTGCATCGCTCTGGTCGATCCCTCGCGATACATGTATTTGATCAGCCCGACCCGTCCAATATAGCCTCGATGTGGCCGTTCGCCTCAATGAGTCCTTAAGTACACGCTAACCTCTCTGGTCTGCAGCTTGAGCCTGCCTCGTTGGCCGGGGGTTCGGGTGGCTCGTATTTAGACAGTCGGCCTCATCCACATCTTCCGTCGATTCTTCCATTGCCACGGCCACTATCGCCCTCCCAATCGTGCTTTACGACTTTCGGTCCGCCCTGGTTGCCTCAATCGCTTGGTGGGGCTCTGGCCTACTATTGCGTATCTGTTTTAGCAACGCGCTCGCTTCTACCGCATTCTGGAGGTACCTAGACATTAACTCCATCTATCTGGTACGCGCCGTCATTTCCTGACTTGCCCAACTGGTGCTCACCCATTTGGCCTGCTTACCTTCCTATATCAAGGCTGCGAGATCATTCCATCAGCGCGCTTGTCCGTTTCGCTCTTGCGTCGTTTCCTGGTGCCAGATGAGTCGTTTTGTTTGACCATTTCATCATTTAGTCTACCTGACCCGCCTGGAACCATTCTAGGTGGGCTTTTCTCCATCCAGCACTCTACCCGCCTTGCCGATCGGTGCCGACCCACTCTGCAGCTTCTTTAGCCCGGTACTAACCTCCTCTCCTCTTCTGGATGGTTCCGATGTGTCCGTCCCAATTCCGATATATGCACCATACACCCAAACTCTCTTACATTCGTGGCTCTCATTCATCCACTGAGGTCAGATCACTAAATAGGACATCATCCCATTTCAAATCGCCCCCAGGGTTTCTGTCAGGATCACTGTCGCCTAGAACGTGACATTGGTGCGCATCAGTGGCCCACGAGTTAACTGGACGGGAGCATGAAACCGTAATACACAACGCTCAGAAGACGTTGTTAAGCTTCACGAATCTGAGACCTGGAACGCGGTAAAATTCTTTAAATTAGCCTTCCTCTATAAGAGGAGCAGATACTTTATCCATGCTGAGTGACCTCGGCTCGTGCCAGTCAGTCCATCAATAGCGGCAGATAGCACCCATGTATAGTGAATACCAAAGGTTTCCACTCCATGTTGTGCAAGGTGAGTTCTGCACTATCACAGGGATACGAAAAAATGGCGTAAGTATACATGTATGCAACAGTACCGAAGACGAGCATAAGCGGACTGGGCGAATCACTTCCGAAACCTTCGTACAATCACGATCCGTTTCCTAACATTCATAAGGCCCCTTTGACAGGTCAGGTGGACTGCCAGCAAACATTGTTCCAGTGCAAGCCATCCTCTGGGCCAAGATCATGCTTTTCAGCTAGAAAAACCCTGTGAACAGGCCCATGATTCGAGTGAACGAGAGCTTACGAAGGAACTACGATGCGCAATTCAGATGTGGGCGAAGAGGAAGGGCAAGGGCAAATGACTTACAAGTGCAGTGAATTCCTCTGTGTCGCAATCCTCGTAGAAGACAGCGTGGTCCCGGTACCACTTTACGTACTTGCCGTCACCTTGAAGTAAGGTGACGTCCCGGTAGCTGAATGTTCCCGAAATGACGTCTGTAGCACCGACTCCGATTACGTATCCATTTGTTGTTACAAAGATACGTACCGAGAGCAATACCATAAATCTTGTTATCTGGATCGCAATGGATTATAGCCTGCTTCTTTATCGGACCAATCTTGATGATGATTCGTGTGGAATTGGCTTCCTTGTAAGCATGCGCAACGTCAGTGTCGTAGCTGATGAATCCCCATTTGCCCGTCAATGTTTCACCCAGGAGACCAGATTTTTCGGCTATACCCAACTAAATAGTGCATAATATCAGATTGCAATGAAAAACGAACAGAACGCGACCTAGAGTGAACTTACTTTATCATAGACAACGAGCTACGAGTATGGTATATCAGAAGGCGCTGTGAAAAATGGAAAAGAGAGCACACTTCGGCAAACACATCACCGTCCGATGGATTCGACACCCACGGTGTGTAGAACTTGATATGCGCGTAACGCTTGTTGTCCTCCACCACTTTGTAAACGCGGAATTTGGCCTTACTGAACCCCCTCCTTGGAAAGGGATGTTCGTCGTTGAAGAAGCCTTCCTTGTAAAAGATGTTTCCTTCAAGGCCTACACACAGTGTACATCAGTCATAATATGTCCAAGCTACCCAATAATAACTTACCAGGACCGACTTCTGTGCCGTGTCTGAATTCCCAGCCCACTTTAGTGACCTCAACGCGGAGGGATTTACCGCCATCCTTGCCCCTGAAATACAATATCGTCGCAATATCGGGATTTTGTTGGTACTTTTCGATGAGATGGTCAAGTATTCCCATGCTGCGTGTCACTAGAAATGGGAGTCGAAACGGGTATCGTCATTTGAGCTGTGGTGTTTGTATGTTATAACGCGTTCCCACAAGAACCGCTGACCTATATTGTTCTTCCCGGCCATGCGCCAATTATCTGACCAAGCAAAAAAAAAACTGGGGCTAGGTCCGTTTAGGAAAATCCATATTTGGTTTGGATCTTGATCCGAGAGCGTTATTGTAGGGAGGTATATTTCAGCCCGAACGAGATCTACTGCATTGACGAATCAATCTGCTGTAAGCTGGGCTTGTAACTTACCGGGACAATGCTCCAACGGAACCCTGATGGAGTCGATGATAGTGGAGTCGTGACCTGCCAATCTAGTTAGTTGATCAGATAGGAGAGATCCGAGGGATCGGGTCGTTCAAGGCTTCGGAATAATGGAAGTCTATTAGTGTCAAGTGAACAAATACTCACAAACAAACTAAAGTATGCGACAGATAGGCCTTAGCGGATGGTTTTCCCAGGAGTCGAAGACCCATATACTATTACCGTCATGAACGGTAGCCATTCCAACTGAATGATTTTAGACCACCTTCAAGTGAATTGATGGATTCGAAGGTGAGCTGTCCCAGACATCTGTCGCGTTGATCAATCCCTCGTCACATCAGGATATTTGCAGAGATACTCACTATGAATCGTGTCATTTGCATCGCAGTGCACTACGCCCTCCTTTTGTATTATGACGGGCATGTGACCTTGATTTGTGTGGAATTAGGGGCCTCGGAGATGATCGATGATCGCCCTTGCAGTGCATCTTCCTGGCGTTGACGGAGGGGACCAGTGCCGTCAGCTATATGGTGCTGAACGGTGCACGATTTCAGATTAGTATAAAAGCAAATAACGCGATAGCGGATACGAATTGGCTTGGCTCGGCAGCAACGAGGAAAGCAAACAAATGAAGTAAACCCCTCCCAGCAACCCGCTTTCCGAATCTGGAGCATATAACCTGGTATGCAAGTAGGGCACCTCGTCCTCGATCACTTGACCAAGGGAGAAGTCTACCTTTGTCGCGCCACTTCTCTCGACAGTTCAGATTCGCCGTGGAATTAGCCAGTGTCCCTTTGTACTTTTATCCAAAGCCCGTAAACCACCCCTGGCCCTTGTTTATTGAACGGCTAAAGACTCACTAGGTCCGATGTGGAAACTGGTTACATGTTCCCAATCTAGGGTGTGAGTAACAAGGCGAAGGGACGAGAGGCCCTCAGTTGTCTTGGGAAGCATCACTTCTGAAGTAGCACTATGGACATTTTTCGCCGAACTCGTTGATCGGTCCCATGTTTCGTATTTGTATCGGAGCATCGGAGAGAGAAATGCGATCAGTTTGGACTGTGGGACGGGGTACATTTATCTGTCTCAGGCTACTCTATTATCTTGCAGACAGAACTGATACGACGACGCAGGGTACTTATCCGCGATGGTCAAGATCCAGATCGTGGCTGACAAAATTAATTAGCCACCCTGATCACGGGGGTGGCCTTCAAGTTCCAACGTCAAACGCTGCTGCTGCTCATTGCGTCCCGTTTTTTTACACTTTACCTGTTTCCATTCCGACCTGGGGGTGCTTCCCAGTTTTCCCTCTGGTGGGTAGCCCGCTGCATTGAGACGTGACGCGCTAGCAGCAAGACTCCGACCGTCCCCCCACGTGTTTTTCTCAGATGTCCCCAGCCGAAAGGAGGCTCTCTAAGCACAAAAAGAGAACAGAGCACACTGGTCCCGACAGAACCAATGTACAGCAACAATTAAAAGTTCCTCCACCATAGGCGTCGTGCAGGTGCGTTTGGGGCCATCTCAAAAATACGACAAAATATATAAGAGTAACATGGCAACAGCCAAATGAGTTTGCATAAGCAGACTGGATGAAACGCTCCCGAAACCTTCGTGCAACTCATTTCCCATCCTTTCTCGAACATTCGTAAATTCCCTTTGGTGACAGGTCAGGCGAGGTGTTCGTAGCGGACATTGTGCCATTGCAGGTCATCATCTTTGCCAAGGGGCTCTTCTTCTTGAGTCTGGTTGGCTAGAAAAACCGATATGAACAGATCCATGAGTCGAGTGAATAAGAGCTTACGAAAGAACTATAATGCGTAACGCAGATGTGAGGGGGCAGCGAAGGCAAATGTCAACGACTCACAAGTGCAGTGAAATCTGTTGAATTGGGACCCTCGTAGAAGACAGCGTAGTCCCTGAACCACCTTACGTCCTTCCCACTACCTTGGAGTAGGTCGAGGTTTGGGAAGGTGAAGGTTCCCTGAATGTTATCTGTAGTGCTGACTCGTCCTGATTATACTTTATTTGTTACAAGGATACTCACTAAGAGCCATGCTATAAACGCTGTTCTTTGTTTCGCAATCCATTGAGACCCGTTTGTGTATCGAGCGGACATCGATAGTGATTCGTGCGGAATTGGCGGCCTTGTTAGCAAATCCATTGGCCGTGGTGTAACCTTTGTATTGCCAATCACCCTCTAAAGTTAGGTTCAGGTAACCAGAATTTTCAGCCCTGTTCAGCTAGATGATAGACGACATCAGATTGCAATGGAAAACGAAAGAAACAGGTCCCAGAGCGAACTTACTGGATCAAGTGCTAGGAACTGTGAAGATGTATATCAGAGGGCGCTAGTGAAAAATGGTAACGAGAGCACACCTCGGAGAAGATGTCGTTATCCGTTGGATTAGACACCCCTGGCTTGTAGAACTTGATATGCACGTATATTCTTTGCCCCTCCACCACTTTGCGAACATGGAATTTAGCGTAAGTCAGGCGGTCCCTCGGTAGGGAACCACCATCGCCGAAATAGCTTTCTTGGTAAAAGAAATTTCCTTGAGGGTCTACGCATACGAACATCAATCATCGCGCGCCCATGCTACCAACAAAAACTAACCAGGACCGATGTATGTGCCGTGCTTGAATTGCCAACCCAGGGCGTCGATAATAACGCGGAGGGATTTAGAGCCAGTTACGGTCTTGAGAAACAATGCTTCCGCAGTTTGTTGTCTTCCATTATACTTTTCGTAGAGATCAGCGAAAATTCCCATGCTGCGTGTCACTGGGAATGAAGGTCGAAATGAGAATCACCTTGGACTGTGTGGTGTATGTATATCATAAGCTGTTTCCGCAGAAGTCGTCGACCCGTTTTATCCGTCTCGGTCACGCACCAGTTGTCTTACCTGGTACGAAACCTGGGCCGGCGTCATTTAAAAGTTCATATCGGTTCACTGATCAAGATCTTGCCATGAGGACGTCCCTAAGGTTGGGCCAGCAGTATTGTTTAGGATGTACGCTGGTGGCAGAAGCCAGCCAGATGGCCCCGAAAGGGATTGACTGGGTTGACAATTCAACCTGCTGTAGTCAGGGCAGTAGCTTACCCCCTTATGGACAATGTTCAGCAGGTTCCTAACGAAGTCGATGATAATGCGGTAATGACCTGCTAATCTAATTGGGTCATTCAAAGCTTCGGAATAATGGAAGCCTGCGCCACTGAACATGTCAGTGGCGCATTCCGAAAGGTGCCTTGTAGATTGGGGTGAAGGGCACCAAGGTGTCGTGGCCGAACGTAATGGAACTTTATAACAGAGTTCTATCGATGCTGGCGGCAGTCCGTGCGCTCCTATCGCGTTTGAGGGCCCTACTACTGGCATCATCCGGTAGTAATTAGACATCGCACATCGTGACAACTAGTGATAGATAGAGCGGGTAAATGAAAGTTGGGCAAACAAGAGTTGACTGAGCCTCCGCTCTGTCACACCCTCCTGCCCCTTTCGTTTCGTGTTCTTCGAGTGAGAATAAACCGTCGATCCCACCCGTGGAATGTTCAACACCCGTACTACACTAGGGTTATACATCATTTTCCATGAGGTTATTGCCGTCCTCAGCACGAAAAATTCGATTGTGACCATAATAGTACATGTACAATGACTCAAACCGTCAAGCGAAAGGACAAGCCGACTAAACTTTACTCATACAACCCAACCCTCCCTCTTACGTTCGTGGCCCTTATTCGGGGGGTGGGGTCAGATCGGTCCACTGGACATCGTCCCATTTGTAATTGCCTTCGGGACCAAGGGGGTCCTTGTCGGGATCCGCGTTGGCTAGAACATGACATGCGTGCACATCAGTGGCTCATGAGTTAACTGAACGAAAACTTACGTTGGAACTGTAACACACGACGAAGTTGTCAGACAGCCTCTGTAGGCTTCAAGAATCAGAGACGTACGAATGCGGTGAAATTCTTTCTATTGCTGTGGTCGTAGAAGATGGCGCGATCGTGATGCCATGTAACAAACTTCTTATCACCTTGGAGTAAATCGAGGTCTTCATACGTGATTTTTCCCTGAACATCGTCTGCAGTGCAAGCTCGTCCTGATTACGCTGGAACAAATGCAGAGGTACTCACTAAGAGCAAGATCATAGATTTTTTCGGACTTCTTGCAATGAAATACCGCCTGTTTGTTCACCGATCCGATTAAGAGTGTGATTTGAGTGGAGTTGGGCTCCTTTTCGACAGACGCATTGGAAACGGCGTAGGACACATTCTTCCATTGGCCTGACCAACTCTTGTCCAGGAAACCAGAATCGCCACTTTGATCGTCCTGGACAGCGCATAATTCCGGGTTGTGATAGAACAACAAGCGGCGACTAAAAACTAGAACTGACTCACAGTATCACGGGCGGCGAACTGTGACCATAATATCAGAAGATGATGATGCCGCTACCAAAAAATAGAGAGAACAAACCTCGGCTAAGAGTTTACTATTGGAGCCCGGCTCGAAGAAACTGATGACAAAGTAGCGCTTTTCTCGCTCCCAATGAGCGCGAAGCTGGGCAACGGCATCGATCGGCGGCCGATTCCCGCCATCGGTGTTGAAGAAACCATCATTGTAAAAGAAACTGCCCCCGACGACTTCGACACACGATACATATTAGCTGTCGCTCGCGTAATAAATGGGAACAACTCACGCGTTGCAACGTCGTACCTATCCAAAAATACCCATGACAGAATGCTAACCACAAAATAAAGCGGGCTGTTTTCAACCTCCTTGAAAAACATCGCATCCGCAACTACATTGCGTTGATACTTTTGCAGCAATTTAGAGATAATTCCGGTATCTTCCCAATCAACATTGTCCCATACTAAGGGGTTTTTAGTCTTAAGGGGATCGCCAATAGGTCCCTCATCGGCTGGAACAATGCGCATCAGTGAAGTGGATAGGTCGAGTGAACGAACACCTACGAAGAAACTACAGCATATGATCCAAATGTCAGGAGACGGCGTGAGCAAGAGGTAGAGACTTACAATTGCAATGATCACCGTTGTACTGGTATCTTCGTAGAAAAGAGCGCGATTCCTGAACCATTTGACGGACTTCGGACCACCTTGGAGTAATCCGGCGTCCTTATAGCCGAGGCGTCCACGGACCGCTGTAGCGCCGATTAGCCTTGATCATACTTGGATGCTCACAGAGACACTCACACAACGCAGGATCATAAACCGGGTCCTCTTCGTCGCACTGCATTGAGGCTTGTTTAGATAATGCATCGCATGAGACGGCGATTTGCGTAGATTCAGCGGTTTTGGAGGCAACTGCAGGTGGACTTTTGGTATATCCCTTGATCCATTGACCACTCGAGCGTTTGTCCGTCAAGCCGGACTCGCCAGTTCTATTGAACTACGGGGCACATGATTAGACCAGAAAAAAGCCAGCAAATTTGGCTCACAGTATCAATGGCAAGATACTTTACAGCAATAATATATCAGAGACCAAATTTGTAAATGAAAAGGAAACAGTAAACCTGGGCAAATGGTGGGTCATTGTCACCCGCATCCGGCGCATAGAACTGGATATGCGTATAGAGATAGTTATACTCGTCCCTGTATTGCTTCACCAAGAAATCGGCTGTGATCGGGCTAGCCTCCTCAGTCAGGACAGTTCCACCGTCAGTATCGAAGTAACCAGGTTTGTAATAGAGTTTTCCCTTAATGTCTGCACGCGATATACATCAGTCACTACGTATCTATCGAATGGGCGAAAACCTGCCAGGTTCGACGAAGAAACCGTTCGTGTATTCCCAGCCTAGGTCGGGAACATTGAAGCAGCAGGTTGGGGATCTATCCTCAGTGTCGAACAGCACCGCTCCCGCCTGTTTTTCCTCTGGATAGTCGTCCCCCAATATTGAGTCGAATAATCCCATGTTTCGAGTAGAGGCTGGGGGGCGTTGCAAGGTAGCTGTCAGAGCGAATCGTAGTTCGAAGTAATCCATTTCAATCGGCCACTTATCGCACCCGAAATGGAAACGAGCGGTGACGGTATGCAATAACATACATATACACAGTTCACATTGAGATCTGGGTGGCCTAGGTCCCGAGAGTGTGAGCGGTGGTCCTAACGGCTGACCTGAAGTCGCCATGTATGGCCTTAATGGATGTGTGATCGCATGAGGTACCAAAGGTCATAAAAAAAGGTTCCCAAGCGAAGTTAATTGACTACTAGCCGCGGAGAACCTTTTCACCTTTTGCAATCACTTGAAACAGGGGTTCTACCACCATGTCGTGGAGCTAAGACGAAGAAAATTTCACAGAACTTTACGCTGTCAAAGTGACGTCTCATCAGCCCCACTTACGAAAAGTAGTACACGTTGCAGAGAAAGAACAGTATCAGAAAGGAATTGGACTCATTACTTACCCGAAGACTTTTGCCGGCCCTACATGAGGGTTAATAGAGACTCGCTCTGATTGGGTAAGAACACTCAAGTATTCATGCACATGCCCAGATCTAACCCCATAAGGCCCTTTCCTAGTAAAATACTGCCTCCCGGCTCGCTAAGCACTATTCTGAATTCTTTCCAGACGTGGCGAGTGACCACAGAGGCACTTCGACACTCCACGCGGTCGTTTGAGAAAACGTAGGAAAACAGCAGGATTTGGTAGTTATCATGCATCGTGTCGGTCGCAGCGCGACTTCCAGGGGTAGAGCGAGGAACCCGACAAGATGGAGGCCAATTGGTTCGTCATGAGCATCTAGCCGAAGCGGAGCTATCATCCCACCAAGACCCCGCTCCGCAGGGAACTATTTGGATCTAGGGATAAGGGCCCAGTGCGGCGTTCCGCAACAAGAAGGTATATGGAAATACTATTTCACCCACCTATGCGGCTTAGTAATAATTACAGGTCCGTCAATTGGTACCCTTAGGTGAATCCCCGTCTACTTCAACGCATTCATCTACTCCAATGCATTCACCAACCCCAACGCACCCGTTCACTCCAGCGCACTCACATGACAATTATCACTGCATTCTCTGATGAGGATATCTTAGACAAGGACAAGGACAACTAGATCGCTCATTGTAATATAAACATTTTTAGTAAAACTATTTTTCCATTTGCCATTTGGTCAGAGTTCATCATCCAAAACATCATCAGTCTTCAAGGTCTCTTTGACCTTCCTCACTAATTGAAGTTTTCACATGGCCAAAGGTTTGACCTGACCTGAGAGAGCACAGTGCTCCAGCTTTTTATGGAGATGGGTGAAACAGGTTTTCAAGGTTCCGACATCGAATTGCTCATGCCTCTTTTCGTGTCCCATCGTTTCTTACATTGTTTTCTGCACATACACTTCGCCTGTTTCTATAATTCTGATCTGGGCGCGCCTCGGTCAGATCGATGCTCCCAGCTTCCCTTCTGGTAGGTAGCCCGTTTCATTGAGACGTGATGCTAGCCGCAAGACTCTTCCACATATTTTTCTCAGACGTCCAAAGCCGGAAGGAGATCCCGCCGAACGCTGTGAACACGGAATAAAACCGAAGCACAGTGGTCCTGACAGAATCAATGTACAGCGACAATTGAAGGTTTCTCCGCCACAGGCTGCGCGGGGGTGCGTTTGGGGCAATGGCAAAGACACGACAAAATGCACAAGAGTACACGACGATAGCTAAATGAGCTTACATAAGCGGACTGGACGAAAGGCCCCCAAAACCTTCGTAACACTCATCTCTCATCCTTTCCCCGACATTCGTAAATCCCCCTTAAAGGCAGGTCAGATGAGTGACTGATAGGAAACAGTGTTCCATTGCAAGTCGTCGTCTTTGCCAAGAGGTTCGGTGTCTTCAGTTTGGTTGGCTAGAAAAACCGATATGAACGGGCCCATGAATTGAGTGAACGAGAGCTTACGACAGTACTGCACAATGCAGATGTAAGTGAGCAATGAAGGCAAGGGTCAGCGACTCACAAGTGCAGTAAAATCTGTCGCATTGGGACCCTCGTAGAACACAGCGTAGTCCTTGAACCACCTTACGTCCTTCCCACTACCCTCGAGTAAGTTGATGTTTGAGTAGATGAGTGTTCCACGAACGTCCTCTGTGGCGGCGACCCGTCCTGATTACACCCTATTTGATACAAAGATACTCACTGAGAGCCATCCCATAAACGCTGTTCTTTGGATCGCAATCTACGAAGATCTGCTTGCGTATCGAGTCGACATTGATGGTGATTCGTGTGGAATTGGCATCCTTTCTAGCGTACCCAATAGACATGGAATAACCCTTGTATTGCCAAGCACCCCGTATAAGGTTTCGGTTCAGGTAACCAGAGCTTTCAGCCCTGTTCAACTAGATGGTATATAACATCAGATTGCAACGAAAAACGAATGAAACAGGACCTAGAGCGAACTTACTGGATCAGGTGCAAGGAACTATGGAGATGTATATTAGAAGGCGCCAGTGAAAAATGGAAAAGACTGCACACCTCGCAAAATACGAGATGATCCTCTGGAGCCCGCACTTTTGGCATGTAGAACTTGATATTCACGTAAATTTTGTTCCTCTCCACCACTTTGAGAACGCGGAAAAAAGTTTCGGTCACACGGTCCTTCGGTAGGGCGCCATTATCGTCGAACCATCCATTGTAGTAAAAGAAGGTTCCTTGAGGGTCTCCACGAAACGAACGCCATTATTGCGTACCCATGCTACCAACAAAAACTTACCAGGACCGATATATGTGCCGTTTTTGAATTCCCAACCCAGGCTTTCGATAATAATGCGGAGGGATTTGGCGCCGGATTTGGTCTCGAGAAAGAATGCTTCCGCAACTTTTTGGTTTGTGTACTTTTCCATGAGATCAGCGAGAATTCCCATATTGCGTGCCACTAGGAATGAAGAAAGAAATGAGAATTACTTCGGGCTGTGGTATATGTATGTTATAACCTGTTTCCGCGGACGCCGTAGACCCGTTTTATCCGTCTCGACCGCGCACCAGTGGTCCTAATAGGCACGAAACCACGGCCGGCTCCATTTAAAAGTCTACATCTGTTCACTGATCAGGATCTCAATTGTACAGACCCCGAGAGCGTCCCTAGATTTGAGCTGACGTCATTGTTTGGATGTACGCCCATAGCAGAAGCCAGCCCGATGGCCCCAAATGGGATCGGCTGCATTGACGATTTAACCTATTGTGCGTAGGCTTGTGACTGTTTTATGGACAATGTTCACCAGGCTCTTAATGAAGTCGATGATAATGCAGTGGTGACGTGCCAATCTAGTCAGTTGATCAGATAGGAGAGATCCGAGGAATTGGGTCGTTCAAAGCTTCGGAATAATGGAAGTCTGCGCCACTAAACATGTCAGTGGCGCCTTCCGAAAGGCGTCTTGTGGACCGGAAAAAAGGGTACCAAGGCATTGTGGTTGATGTAATAGAACCTTGTGATAGAGTTCTGTCGATACTGGAGGCAGGTCATGTACTCCTATTGGGTCCAAGGGTCCTAACACCATCCGGCACCGTGTGCGGTAGAGTGCCACTCCAAGGCTTTACCTTTCGTGGTGGATACTGCTGTCTTGGGGTTTTCACAGGAAATTTTCAAAACCTGCAACCAAGACAGCGTAACACAACCGAGTTTACACAGAGGCTTACATTCGTAGTTCTCATTTGCCAATTGATTATTGATTAGATTACCCCAGGAGATATCATCCCATCTCCGTTCGCCTCCGGGGCCAAGGGGCTTTTATCGAGATCTTACAGAGAAACTGCGACATACGGTGGGGATGTCAGCGGACCGCGTCAGTAAACTGATCAGAGACGTGTCACCACTGCCGGCGTGGCGTCTGCGTTGATTAGATCACCCAACGTCCCAGCCATACCGCCTCTGTTCAAAGGTTCCTGGAATCTGGACCAGAAGACTCGGCGTGTTATAATTGAGATCGAACAAGCAATTGTACCATATAAAGTTACCCCCGCTCTCCCCCTTGCATTTTGTATTTTCCCTGAGATTATGGACTTCCACGCGACACCTTTCAGTGCTCTGTTGGGCTTGACAAAATTGCTGGTGATGCCAAGACGCTTTTCTCTGAGGGCCTCGTAGGCTGGAACGAGAGATATAGGCAAGCCAGGAGGTGTCAAGTGAACTAATACTTACGAACAAACTAAAGCATACGAAACAGGCCTCAGCGGATGGTCTCCCTGGGAGTCAAAGACTTACATATGAGCTGAAATTCTTTTCGCTGTTATCGTCATGAATGATAGCGTGATCACCGTTCCAACTGAGTGATTTCAAACCACCTTCAAGTGAATCGATGGATTTGAAGGTGAGTTGTCCCACTACATCTGTCGCGTTGATTAATCCTTCGTTACATCAGGATGTTCGCAGAGATACTCACTGAAAGCCTCGTCATGAATTGGGTTCGTTTGCATCGCAGTGCACCACGCCCTCCTTGCATTGTGACGGGCATGTGATCTTGATTTGGGTGGAATTAGGGGCCTTGGAGATGACCGCCCTTGCAGTGCTGTAGTCCACTAATTCCCACTGACCTTCCTGGCGTTGACGGAGGGAACCAGCACCTTCAGCTATATGGTGCTGAACAGCGCACGATTTCAGATTACAATAAAAACAAATAACGTGATAGCGGATAGGAATTGGCTCACTTGGTCATGAACAACGAACTACAGCCGCGATCAGTCAGAGCAGCAAAGAGGAAAGCAAACACAGGAACTCGATCACTTTGTCAGGGGAGAAGTCAGCCTTTGTCGCGCCACTTCTCGACAGTTTAGATTCGTCGCCGAAGTAACCGGTGTTGGAGAATAAAATTCCCTTTGTACCTTTATCCAAAGTTCGTCAACCACTCCTTGCCCCTGTTTATCGAATAGCTAAAGACTCACTAGGTCCGACGTGAAAACCGGCCACATATTTGTTGGAAATCCAAGCGCGCGCGCAGTCACGACCAGCACCGGACCGACTCGATTACCGGAGAGCGCGTGCACTAGAGCGCCACCATTGCGCGCCGACGCCATATCATACGGGCGATGTTCGTAGCATTCTCGCGTATGTCTTTCATCAGTATTCCAGTGCCTACAACCTTTAGCATGTGTTTTAGCTAGTACAGCTTTTGTACAGTATATAAGTGATCTAGTTCGTACTCGAACACCTCAGTCCGTTGCATCACGCGCACGACTGAGGTGAGTTGATTATCTTCCATTCTATGTAGCTTATGCTTACTCGTATGTAGACTATCTCTTTAGGTGAATATAATTAGTCCGTTGCATCACGCGCACGACTGAGACTATCTCTTTAGTCGCGCGCTCCCCGATCGGTACCTGTATTCCTACAATATTCCCAACCTAGGGTGTGAGTGAGCCACAAGGCGAAGGGACGAGACGCCCTCAGTAGTCTTGGAAAGCAACACTTCTGAAGTAGCACTGTATGGATATTTTTCGTCGAGCTCGTTGATCAGTCCCATATTTCGTAGTATTAGCGAAGAATGCGATCAGCTTGGGCTGTCCGATGGAGCTAGAGGGGGCATTTATCTGTCTCAGGTACTGATAGAACCGACGGGGGGTACAACATACCATACCATATCCGCGATGATCAAGATCCCCAGATCGTGACCGACAACCCTGATCACGGGGGTGTGGCCAAAACAGGTATTCAAGTTCCGACGTCAATAGTATGGCTTCTTTTTGCGTCCCATTGTTTTTTCAGTCATAGTTTTCTTTACATCGTTTTCTGTACATACGCTTTACTCGTTTCCATTCTGACCCGGGCATACCCCAGTTGGGTCGACGCCTCCAGCTTTCCTTCTGTTGGACGACCCGCTGCATTGAGACGTGACGCGCTAGCTGCAAGATTCCAACCTTTCCCCCCGTGTTTTTCTCAGACGCCCTCAGCCGAAAGGAGATTCCGCAAACGCTGTGGGCACGAAAAGAAAATGGAGCACACTGGTCCAGATAGATCCAATGTACAGCAACAATTGAAAGTTTCCCCGCCATAGGCTACGCGCAGGTGCATTTGAGGCCATCTCAAAGACACGACAAAATATACAGGAGTACATAGCGACAACCAAATCGGTTTGCATAGGCAGACTGGACGAAACCCTCCCGAAGCCTTCGTACAACTCGTTTCTCCGACATTCGTAAACCCCCCTTGAAGGCGGGCCGGTCGAGTAACCGGTAGAAGACCCTGTCTCATTGCAAGTCGTCATCTCTGCCAAGGGGTTCGGTGTCTTGAGTCTGGCTGACTATAAAAATCCAAATGAATGGATCCATGAGTCAATTGAACGAGAGCTTACGAAAGGACTAAAGTATGTAAGGGGATGTGTGAGCGGACAGCGAAGGCAAGTGCCAACGACTCACAAGTGCAGTGAATTCTGCTGCATTGCGACCTTCGTAGAAGACAAAGTAGTCCCTGAACTACCTTACGTTCTTCCCACTACCTTGGAGTTGGTTGACGTTTGGGTGGGTGAGTGTTTCATGATTGTTATCTGAAGCGCCGACTCGTCCTGATTACACTTTATTTGTTACAATGGTGCTCACTAAAAACCGTGCCATAAATGTTGTTCTTTTTTTGCAATCCATTAAGATCCATTTGCGGACATCGATGGTGGTTGACGTGGAATTGGCGGCTTTTGTTAGCAGCATATTCAATGGACGTGGAGTAACCTTTGTATTGCCAATCACTCTCTAAGGTTAGATTAAGGCAACCAGAGTTTTCAGCCCTTATTACTAGATGGTAAATAACATCAGGTTGCAATGAAAACCGAATGAAACGGGATCTAGAGAGAACTTACTGGACCAAGTGCAAGGATCTATGAATATGTATATTAGAGGGCACTAGTGAAATATGGAAAAGAGAACCCACCTCGCAAAAGATGTCACTATCCGTTGGATTCGACACCCCTTCCTTGTAGGACTTGTAAATTCTTTTGCCCTCCACCACTTTGCGAACAAGAAATTTCGCGTAAGTCGGGCGGTCTCTCGGTAGAGAACCATCATCGCCGAAATGGCCTTCTCGGTAGAAAGAAGTTTCCTTTGGAGTTTTCACGAAGCGAACATCGATCATTGCGCGCCCATGCTACCAACGAAAACTTACCAGGACCGACGTATGTGCCGTGCTTGAATCGCTAACCCAAGGTGTCGACAATGACGCGGAGGGACTTAGTGCCACCACTGGTCTTGGGAAACAATGCCTCCACAGTTTTTTGGTTTGGTTGATACTTTTCGATGATATCAGCGAGAATCCCCATGCTGCGTGTCACTAGGAACAAGGTTCGAGTTGAAAATCACTTTGAGCTGTGGTTGTATGCATGTTAGAATCTGTTTCCGCCGAAGTCGTCGACCCGTTTAATCCAGTTGCCTTACTAGGCACGAAACCGAAGCTGGTTCCACTCAAAAAGTCCACCATATCAGTTTGCCGATCAAGATCTTGATGGTACATAGCACGAGGACATCCCTAAAGTTGAGCTAACGGTATCGTTTGGATTCGCCCTCATAGCAGATGGCCCCGAACGGGATCCCTGCATCGACGATCCAACCTGCTGTAAGTCAGGAGTCAAGCTTGTCAGCGGGCTCCTAATGAAGTTAATGGTAATGCAGTAGTGACCTGCTAATCTAGTCAGCTGATCAGATAGGAGAGATCCGAGGGATCGGGTCGTTCAAAACTTCGGAATAATGGAGGTCTACGCCACTGGACATGTCAGTGGTGCCCTCCGAAAGGTGCACTGTTGGGGTAAAGGGCACCAAGGTGTGGTCGAACGTAATAGAACTTTTATGACTGAGTTCTGTCGACCCTGGTGGCAGGTCGATCGCGCGCTCCATTATTGAGTCCTGGGGCCCGGGGTCCCACTACTGGCATTATCCGGTATCAATTAGATATCGCGCATCGTGACGATTGATACGATAGGGCGGGTAAATGAAGGTTCCCCTGCCAAAGGACATTTCGTTTTGTGCTCCTCTCCGCGAGAGAATAGATCATCGACCTTACCTGTGGAAAGTTACCCATACTACACTAGGGTTACACCTCATTTCTCATAGTGTCACTGTCGGCACGAACAATTCGATAGTGATCATAATAGTACACGTACATTGACTCAAACCGTCAAACGCAAGGACAAGCAGGCTGAACTTTACTCATACAACCCAACCCTCCCTCTTACGTTCGTGGCCCTCATTTGCCAGGTGGGGTCAGATCAGTCCAGCGGACACCGTCCCATTTGTAATTGCCTTCTGGACCAAGGGGGTTCTTATCAGGATCCCCTTCGGCTAGTACGCGACATGCATGCATATCAGTGGCCCATGAGTTAACTGAACGAAAACTTACGTTGGAACTGTAACATACGACGAAGGTGTCAGACGGCCTCTGTAAGCTTCAAGAATCGAACACGTACGAATGCGGTAAAATTCTTTCTATCGCTGTGGTCGTAGAAGATGGCGCGATCGTGGCGCAATGTGACAAACTTCTTATCACCTTGGAGTAAATCGAGGTCGGCGTACGTGATTGTTCCATGAACACCCTCTGTAGTGCAAACTCGTCCTGATTACGCTGAAACAACCGCACAGGTACTCACTAAGAGCAAGATCATAGATCGCATCGGTCTTCTTGCAATGGAATACGGCCTGTTTGCTCACTGGCCCGCTTGAGAGTGTGATTTGAGTGGATTTGGGCTCCTTTTTAACAAACGCATTGGAAATGTTGTAAGACACGTTCTTCCATTCCCCCGACCACCTCTTGCCCAGGGAACCATATTCGCCATATTGATTGACCTGCAAGGCGCATAATTCCAGGTTGCGATAGAACAACAAGTTGCGACAAAAAAACTAGAACTGATTCACCTTATCAAGAGCGGCGAACTGTGACCATGATATCAGAAAATGATGATGCCACTAGCGAAAAATAGAGAACAAACCTCAGCTAAAAGTTCACTGTGGGAGCCCGGCTTGAAGAAATTGATAAGCAAGTAGCGCTTTTCTCGCTCCCGATGAGCGCGAAGCTGGGCAAAGGCACTTTTCGGCGTCAGACTCCCGCCATTTGTGTCGAAGAAACCATTATTGTAAAAGAAAATCCCCGAGACGCCTTCAACACACGATATATATCAATTGTTACTTGCATATTGAATGAGAAAAACTCACGCGTTGCGACGTCGTACCTATCAAAAAACACCCATGACAGAACGCTAACCACAAAATAAAGTGGGGTGTTTTCAACCTCCTTGGAAAACATCGCGTCCGCAACTACATTGTGTTGATACTTGTGTCCCAATTGAGAGATAATTCCGCTATCTTCCCAATCAACATCGTCCCATACTAAGGGCTGTTTAGTCTTAAGGGGATCGCTGGTAGGACCCTCATTGGCTGGAACATCGCCCATCAGTGGGGCAGATAGGCCGAGTGAACGAACACCTACGAAGAAACTACAGCATACGATCCAAATGTTAGGAGACAGCCTGGGCAAGGGACAGAGACTTACAATTGCAATGATCACCGTTGTACTTGTGTCTTTGTAGAAAAGAGCACGATTCTTGAACCATTTGACGGACTTCGGACCACCTTGGAGTAATCGGACGTCATTATAGCCGAGGCGTCCACGAACCCCTGTAGCGCCGATTAGTCTTGACCGTATTTGGATGCTCGTAGAGACACTCACACAGATCAGGAGCATAAACCACGTCCTCTTCGTCGCACTGCATTGAGGCTTGTTTAAATAATGCATCGCATGAGACGGTGATTTGCGTAGATTCAGCGGTTTTGGAGGCAACTGCAGGTGAACTTTTGTGATCTCCCTTAATCCATCGACCACTCGAACGTTTATCCAGGAGGCCGGACCCGGCAGTTTTATTGTACTACGGGACACATAAAAGGATTAGAAAAAAGTGAGCAAAGTGGGCTCACGGTATCAGGAGCAAGGTACTTTATGACCATAATATATCAGACCAAATTTTCAAAGGAAAAGAAAAAAGCGAACGTAGGCAAATGGCTCGCTCTCGCCCCGCGCATAGAAATCGATACGCGTATAGAGAATGTTAATGTTATCCTTGTCCCTGTATTGCGTCAGCAAGAATTCGGCTGTGATCGGGCTAGCGCGGGCAGTCAGGACAGTTCCGCCGTCAGTATCGAAATAACCAGGTTTGTAACGGATTTCCCCCCTGATGACTGCACGCGATACACATCAGCCACCACGATCTGTCAAATGAGCAGAAACTCGCCAGGTTCGACGAAGAAACCGTTCGTGTATTCCCAGCCTAGGTCTGGAACCTTGAAGCAGCAGGTTGGGGATTTATCCTCGGTGTCGAACAGCACCGCTCCCGCCAATTTTTGTTGTGTATATTTGTTTTGTATTGAGTCGAGTGTTCCCATGTCTCGAGCAGAGGCTGGCGGCGCGTTGTAGGGTAGTTGTCAGAGCGAATAATAGTTCGAAGTGATCCATTTCAATCGCCCACTTATCGCAGCGGCGTCCATATGCAATAACATACACACTGTTCACTTCGAAATCTGGGTGGCATACGCCCCGAGGGTTTGAGCGGTGGTTCTAACGGCTGATCTGAGGTCGCCATGTATGGCCTTAATGGATGTGTGATCGCATGAGGCACAAAAAGTCACAGAAAAAGGATCCTAAGCGAAACTAATTGACTACTAGCCCCGGAGAACTTTTGCACCTTTTGAAACGGGGGCTCTGCCACCATGCCGTGGAGCTAAGACGAAGTAAAATTTGACAGAACTTTACGCTGCCATTGAGGCAACATTACATTTCACCAGCACCTCTTACATAAAACAGTACACATTGCAGAGAAAGAACGGTATCGGAAAGACATTGGACTTGTTACTGGACTTGTTACGTTACACTACTTGCCACGCCACATGAGGGTTACCAGCGACTCGCTCTGATTGGGCAAGAACACCCGAGTACTCATGCACATGCCCCGAGCTAACGCAATAGGGCCCTTTCCTAGCAAAAGGTCGCCTCGCAGCTCGCTAATCGATAAGCACTATCCTGGATTCTTGCCAGATGTGGCGAGTGACACAGAAGCACTTCAACACTCCAAGCGGTCGTTTGAGAAAACGTAGGAAAACAGCAGGATTTGGTAGTTATCATGCATCGTGTCAGTCGCATGCCGTCGAACTCGACTTCCTGGGGTAGAGCAAGGAACCCGACAAGACGGAAGCCAATCGGTTCGTCATGCGCATCTAGCTGGAGCGGAGCTATCATCGCACCAAGGTCCCTCTCCGCAGGGAATTATCTAGATCTAGGGATAAGGGCTCGGTGCGGCGTTCCGCAACGAGAAGGTAGATGGAAATACTATTTCACCCACCTGACAAGAACTGTGATTGGCCTACGGGTCAGTGGGTACCGTAACTACTGGTCCGTCGATTGGTGAATCCCCATCCACTCCAACGCACTCATCCACTCCAACACACTCACCTACTCCAACGCACTCACTCACTCCAGCGCACTCACCCACACCCACGTCCTCTCTCTCCTCCAATACTCGCAGAAGCAGTTTTATCCGTCACACATTCAACCAAGCATGGCACCCAAGAAGAGTAATGACGGGGAAAAGCCAGTCGTCCTCAAAATGCCATCTCTGGGTAACCCTGTTCGTCTCGGAGAGCTCTACGACCAAAAGTCAGGACTCTTCCTCGGCGCAGAACTCTACTCGGAAGAAAGCATGGAAGTCGCCGAGACCGACATCAGGCACACAGATCTCACTGTCAGCCTTTCCACTACCCTCGAAGACAAGGCCTCCTTGCTTGACGTCAGTGCCAAGCTCTCTCTAGAGGTCATGAGTGGCATGGTGTCGGTCTCAGGCTCGGCCTCTTATGTCAAAGATACGAAATCCAATACAAACGAGCAGGCATTTGCTTTAGCCTTGAAGATGCGCCTGAACGAGAAACGAATCCTCTTCGCGGAAGAAAAGATGGGTAGGAATGTCCTGAAAGTCGCAACGGAGGATTACCTCATCAATGGTTTGGCCACACACTTCGTTTCTGCCATTACGTATGGCGGCAATATCGTTGTCAACCTCGTCGCTAGGAAGGGGAAGTTGTCAACGGATGAGCAGCTCGAAGGAGAGCTGGAGGCAAAGTTCAACGGCTTAAAGGGCGCTATCAGCATTTCGGGCTCGGCGAAGGTGAAGACACAAGATAAATTTGATAGCCTGGACGATAAGTTTGATCTCACCGTATGTTCATGATGTATTTTTTTCTGGACCAGTGCGTTTACTTACCTTGTGTTGTAGGTCTATGGGGATGTCACCTTGGATAGTGTGCCGACAGATCCGAAGGACGTCCTGGAGATTATCCCACAAGCCGCTTCGTTCATCACGAAAGGCGGGGGAGTCCCGATCTCTGTCACTCTTCAGCCCATCTCCGAGAAACTATTAGAAACAGCGACGAAGATCTATGAGATTGAGGCGGAACTGGTGGACGAGATATTTCTGGCATTTTCACGTCTTGACGACCTCCGGAGTCGTTTCTCTGTCCTTGTCGACGGTACGAAGAGCGTCGAGGAATTTGTCCCTGAGCTAGCTCGTACGGCTCGCGCTACCCAAAACCAATACACCAAGGAGCATGGATCATTGCTCCATAAGCTTAAGGACTTCCTTTACGACTATCAGCATGGGGAAACAGATATTGATTTCAAGACTGTGCTAACGGAGGCTAGGGAATTGTACAACCGTCACATTGAGGTGCCCGAGGAGGACGCCAAGGAGAAGTATTATCCAGCGACTCTCGCGGCACTGGAGAAAGAGCTCTCCAAGTTCCGCAACTTCGTCGCCGATCTGCAGCAACTGCGGGACTCTGTAACGTCCCTCGACAAGGAATCCAAAGCATTTATTTCCTTGAGCAGTATTGAATACATCACCAGAGTTATCCGACTCCAGACTTTTATCCCGCTGTTCATCCTGCCCCCCTGTACTCCCATGCATCCCGGCCGCCAACTGCCTGATGGGACATCCCTTGATCTTCTCATGATCCAGTTTCTTGCCATTCTACGTTCAAACACATCCTATTTTAGGGATACCTCCAACCCTGCGCGCATTTTGTATGCGGAGACGCTGGAAATGCTCAAAAGCCGGCTGCCGTCCGTTATAACGGATGAAGCTGAAATCCTTAATGAGCCTACGTTTTTGATCGGTACCGTCGATAGTGAGGGCATCCTGACCTGGCATCCACCACCATTGGGAAAGCAAGTCTTCGTGAAACTCGTTCATGAATCATCGTCCACGAAACGGTATGTAGTGTTATGGCTGTTTAAATTTGATGCCCTTACACTGTATACAGTGGCGATGTTTCGTATGCTCTCGATGCTGTGGACGGTACCAAGTCTTTCACTTTCCAAATTTGGGCAGAACCAGCTAATACTAATGGTTCGTCTAACGACGGGGTAATTTGTCGCGTACGGTTCACCAAAGAGAATGCTGGGGGAGATACATATTTGGAATTTGACCTGCCCCTCACGGCCACGATTACACAGCTTTCTGGACCACGTCCAGTCAAATCCTCTACCGAACCTGATAAACTATTCGTGGCAACATTCGTTCAAAACGTGGAGACTCTGAAGTGGACGCTTTACCTCGGGGACCAAGAAGTTGGGTCCGAAAAGATCCTTACCCCTCTAGAGCTCCTGGGGGATTCTAAGAAGGTGAATACTTCCATAATTAACATAGGAATGCACTCACGGTCATCTTGATAGGTGGAACTCATTTATGCGGGGTCAGGTGTCGATTGGTGGAACGGCAAGGTACGCTTCGTACTCTATTGTTCTGCGCGAAGGCTTCACCATTATCTAGGTACACGAAGTAAGGGCATTCTCATACGCTCTCACCCGAGTACGTCGAGTTTACCGACGGACGATCTGCTGTTAGCTAATCTCATCGTTTAGGCACAGATTGGGGTTGAATTAGCAAAAAAAGCAGCGTGAACAATATCCAAGAGGATTCAGAAAACATGGTACCCTTCATGAAGAGTCGCCTTTGCGTTTAGTCTGTATGCTCCATCGTTTGTCTTCGAGATCATGGCATGTATGTACAGGAATATCAGTGTTATTACAATGTTGTACCCGAAGCGAGATGGACGAACCTGCCGCACCTGTTGCACAAGTGAATGCTCTTAAGCATGGCAAAGGGCAGGAAGCTATGAGGGTTCCCTCGCAGCACCGCATGGGCATGAAGAAGCGTGCCGAGGAGAGGCTTCACGCTGATAAGCCTCCCAAAGTAGGAGACAGACAGTAAGTCGACACAGCATACCCACAAGTGGTCCTTGGTTTGTTGCCTACTTTAGTTGGGAGTGCCGAGTGCCGCCTTGACGAGGGCTTTTGCCGGCCGAGAACTGTTTTCTTGATTCGCGATGAATCTCCCATCTCTAGACAACAACTTCCATCTTAGAGTTCACTTATCCTCGTGGTTGACAGTTTATAGCAACTATCGCGCAACGTGTTAGTCGCACCCCATAATAATCGTCAAACATCGCTTCTCAAATGGAGCTAGGAAGCCAGCAGGGCAGCATGGTGGACGCCAATATGTTCGTCATGCGCATCTAGCCGGGGCGGAGCTCATCGTCGTACCAAATATCCCGCTCCGCAGGGAATCATCTAGATCCAGGGAAAAGGGTTCAATGCGGCATTCCACAATGTAGAAGTAGATGGAAAACATGTATCAACCTCTTGGTAAGAATCGCGATTGGCTTACAGGTTGGCGGGACATCGTAACTACGCTGGCCACTCATCAGGCTAGTCCTCCATCCACTCCACCACCCACATCCTCTCTCTCTCTCAACACTCGCAGGAACAGGTTTTTCCGTCTCGCACTCTACGAAACATGGCACCCAAGGATCCAATACCCCCAGTCGTCTTCAAAATGCCATGTCTTGGTCACGCTGTCCGTCTCGGAGAGCTCTACGATCAAAAGTCAGGACTCTTCCTGGGCGCATCACTCTACCCGGAAGAAAATATAGATGTCATCGAGACCGACGTCAGGCACACAGATCTCACTGTCAGCCTTTCCACTACCCTCGAAGACAAGGCCTCCTTGCTCGATATCAGTGCCAAACTTTCCCTCGACATCATGAGTGGTATGGTATCGGTCTCGGGCTCAGCCTCTTATGTCAAAGATACGAAATCCAACACAAATGAGCAAGCGTTTGCCTTAGCCCTGAAGATGCGCCTGAACGAGAAACGAATCCTCTTTACGGAAGACAAGCTGGGTAGAAACGTCCTGAAAGTCGCAACGGAGGATTACCTCATCAATGGTTTGGCCACACATTTCGTTTCTGCCGTTACGTATGGCGGCGGTCTCGTTGTCAACCTCGTCGCTAGGAAGGGGAAGTTGTCAACGGATGAGCAGCTCGAAGGAGAGCTGGAGGCAAAGTTCAACCACTTAAAGGGTGCTATCAGCATCTCTGGCGAGGCGAAGGTGAAGACACAAGATAAATTTGAGAGCCTGGACGATAAGTTTGATCTCACCGTATGTTTATGATGTATCTGCTTTCTGAACCAGTCCACTTACTTACCCGCTAAAGGTCTATGGGGATGTCACTTTGGAACAGGTCCCGACCAACCCGAAGGACGTCTTGGACATTATCCCACAGGGGGCTCAAATGATCATGGCATCGGGGGGAGTCCCGATCTCTGTCACCCTTCAGCCTATCCCAGAGAAATTATTGACGACAGCGACGAAGATCTATGAGCTCGAAGCGAATATCTTGGACCGGATATTCGTGGAATTTTCGCTCCTTGATGACCTCCGGAGTCGTTTCTCTGTGCTTATTGACGGTGCGAAGAGCGTCGAGGAATTTGTCCCCGAGTTAGCTCGTACGGCTCGCGCCACCCAAAACCAATACACCGGGGATCATGGGGAATTACTCCATGACCTAAGGAACTTCCTTTATGACTATCAACATGGGAAAACAGATGCTGATTCCGAAGCCTTACTGTTGAAGACCAATAAATTGTACAACCATCACATGGAGGTGAAAAAGGACGATGACAAGGAATCGTTAAGTCAGTATTATCCATCGACCCTCGTGGGTCTGGAGAGAGAGCTCGTCAGGTTCCGCAACATCGTCGTTGACATGCAGAAGTTGAGGGATTCCGTAATGTCCCTCGACGAGAATTGCAAAGCCTTTGTTTCCTTCAGCAGCATTGACTACATCACCAGAGCTATCCGACTCCAGAACGCGATCCCGTTGTTTGTCATGCCCCCTATTACCCCCACGCATCCCGACCGCGAATTACCTCCAGGGACGTCCTTCGATCTCATCATTGTCCACCTTCTTTCTATGCTACGTGGAAACACATCCTACTTCAACGATTCTTCTAACCCTGCACGCATTCTGTATGCAGAGACGATACCGACTCTCAAAAGCAGGCTGCCCAAACTTGCAGCCGAGATCAAATTCGATAAGCCCTCTTTCCTAACTGGTACAGTCGACAAAAAGGGCGTTTTGTCCTGGTCTTCTTCGCCACAGAGAAAGGAACTCTCCCTGAAACTCTTTCATCAATCATCGCTTAAAAGTCGGTGAGTGATCTTAAGGTCTTTTTTTTCTTCGATCCACTTACATTATACACAGCACTGACCTTTCGTACGGTCTCACTCCTGTGAACGGTACCAAATCTTTCTCCCTTCAAATTCGGGCGGAACCAATTGGCACTTCGCTGAACAACCCAGTAATCTGTCGCGTGCGGTGCACAGAACCAAAAAAGCCGTTCCTGCGCTTTGAGATGCCCCTTCAGGTCGCAATTGATCGGTTTTATGGTGAACTCACACTCGAATCAAATCTCCCTACTAGCGGAGAATTCGTCGCGACGTTCGTCCAAGACGTGGAGGAGCTCAAGTGGTACCTTTACCTTGGGGGGGAAGTAGCCAATTCTCGGCTTTTCACCAGCCCTGCGGAGCTTCTGACAGAATCCACAAGTGTAAGTACGCTCACGATCAACGCGAGGATAAGCTCACTGTTATCCCAATAGGTGGAACTCACCTATATGGGCGACAAGTGGTGGAACGGAAAGGTGAGCCCTCCACCTAATTTACTATCCTGCGTCGAGGTTTCACAATTACCTAGGTGAATGAAGTGAGGGCATTCTCATACGCTCTCACGCAAGTAAGTCGAGTTTATCAGGATATACTCCGCAGTCAGTTGATGCTCCATTGCCTACAATTTCAGGAGCAGATCAAGAAATTGGTGGCGTGAATAATATGTTGAACAGAGTGTCGCTTTTTGTCTAAACCATGCCCCATCATTTGTCAAGATTGAGACGGTCGTTGTAATCACTGATGTGTTTGTTCTGCGTCGAATCGTTGATCGAATCCAAGGTACGGAGGTACCGTACCATTATGCAATCATGATTTGTCTCCGTCCATTAACTGACTCTACTGTGACTTCAACTCTTTCCGACTCGCTACAAAGCTAAAGGTGGTTTCCCCATTAGATACTCACGAAACAATTGAGAAACCAAAAGGCGGCGAAAGTGAGCCCGCTGGTATTTCCTCGTCACAAAGTTGCATGAAGTTAAAAGTCCCAAGTGAGTGGACTGGGTAACAATTCGGATGCGTCGCCGGTCCTTAGCCAGCGAGTCCAGGAGGAAACATCCGGACATACGCGATGCTGGCACACCAGTCCTAACTAACTAGTAATCTTCCTTACCCTTCCGCAGGCGGCCGGGAAACCCCTCGCAATGCTGAGGTCTTCCCCGGAGCAAGCCACCGCCTCACACACATCCGGTGTCTTCGTGATTCATCTATCTTCGTTTTTTGTTTCTATCCGTTGAAGATGATGCACAATCCGACGACCTCCTGCGTCCGGTATTTGTGAGATGCACGACGAAGAATGCTAGAGTTGTTGTGATTGCGATTATCCCTTGGGTTGCTTCAACGGCTCATTGTGCTCGGAGCTGTTCCATAGCCTACGGTGCGATTCTATATAGCGGCATGAAGCTTATTCGGGACTGCTACAATGCTTGCAAGTGCGTTTTTACTCTTGATCGGCCCCTTGAGACGCGTGGTGCGAATAGCACGGCCTCCAACACAAACAAATGTTGTACAGAAATGGAAAGAAAAAAAGGGGACAATACATTGTGTACCGGTGAGGCAGATGTAAGACCCTGTTATTGGAGGCGAGCCTGCCTTGTCCAGCTGGAGTCACGACTACGAATATTCCCGTCCGTAGGTGGGTTGTCCTAAGTGATGGATACCCCGCTCGAAACCCGGGCACTAGTTCAGCGCCCTAGCAGAACTTGAAAGTGGAATTCCACAAGAGACCTGGAAACGGAGTGTATGCTGCATGCTTTGATCAGATATCATTCGCAGTGGCAATTGCAAGTCAAACCGTTTTAACCAATGTCATTGTCTCGGGTTGTGTGCATCGAATTCAGACATTCGAACATTACCACAGCAATACATGTAAGTTGACGTCAGTCACGGAAACAAGCAGGCTGGATGGTCTTAGACTATCGTACAGCCCCTCTTACAACCATTATTGGGTCAAATCGTCCCAGGAAACATGCTTCGGGGGTTAAATGTGAAATTTCGGGCATCAAGACTCTCGCGGACTATAGCGCGGTCTTGGCACCAATTAGCATATTTGTTTTCGCCTTGGAATCTGAGTTCTGGGTTGGTAAGTACACCAAGTCTGCAGGATGGACTGGTTCCGGTTACACAGAATTTATTACAGAGGTGCTCACTAAGACTAGTGCGATAGACTCCTTCACTATCCCTGCAATTCATTATGGCTTGTTTTCTTCCTGGTCTGATTGTGAGCGTGATTTGTGGGGAATGGCCTGCGTTGGAAGTAACATAAGGCACATGTTTTCGTTTACCGTTTCAGAATTTATTCGTGAAATCGGATTTGCCACTTACATTGTCCTACATAGCGCATAAAAAGAAAGAAAGAATGGAACAACAGTTTATGTGGACAGGTACCATTATGTAATCATGATTTGTCTAATACCGTTCAAATGGCAGGCACAGGTCCACGACCGAAATACGACCTAAGTCTTTCCGACCCGCTACAAAGTTATAGGTAGTTTCCTCTCATAAAAACATTGAGGAAGAATTAAGGTGGCGAAGATGAGCTCGCTCGCATTCCTTGTCACAGAGTTGCAGGTGGGGCGAAGAGTCTCAACTTTGGTTTGAACAACACTGACGTGTAACCCTCAGTCCTTGGCCAGCGAGTCCAGGAGGAAACATCCGGAAATACGTGAGGTTGGTACGCCAATCGTATCTAACTAGTAATACTTCTTACCGTTCCACAGGCAGCCGAGAAATCCCTCGCAATCCTGAGGTCTTCCCCGGAGCAAGCCACCGCCTCACTCGCATCCGGTGCGTTGGTGATCTATCCATCTTCGTTTTTTGTCCTCATCAGTGGAAGACGGTGCACAATCCGACGATCTCCTGCGTCCGGTATTTATGGGATGCGCGACGAAGAATGCCAAAGTTGTCGCGATATCCCTTGGGTCGCTTCAACGGCTCATTGCGCTCAAGGCTGTCCCACAGTCTGCGGTGCGATTGATTATCAATACGATGAGCGATGCCATGAGTCAGGGTGTTGACATCCAGCTCCGTATTCTGCAAACCCTCGTCTCACTCATAACCAACTTTCCTTCTGTTCGTGGCGCACTGCTCGGCGAGGTAAGTCGGACGCTTAGATTCAGCTGAGACGATGGGCCGCAAATGTAATGTGTGTTTAGGCACTACTTTTGTGCTTCAAGTTGCAAGATTCTCGGATCGCTGTTGTTTCGTCTACTGCTGCTGCGACACTTCGTCAGCTCGTCATGTTTGTCGTTGACAAGATGGTTGAGGAGGACAAGAGAGATCTTGCGGATTCGAAACTGCTAGAGGATGTGTCGCTTCCCGATGGAACTACGGCGGGTCTGGGGCCATTTGCGAGAGACGCATATGCTGTCTTTGAGGACCTATGTCTGCTTTCCAACTCGGAGAAACCACATTTTCTCAATCTGGAATATCTACACAAGACGTTTGCCCTCGAGCTCATCGAGAGCGTTCTCACGAACTATCACGAACTTTTCCGAAAGGTATAGTACTTCTGTAGTCGTTTGGATGATTCCCCTCTGATCACAGTCCAGCACGAAGAACTATTAATGCTTCTTAGACATCATCTTTGCCCAATGCTGCTCAAGTCGTTGTCGGATAGAGCGGTGTTTCCCCTTACTCTTCGATGCACACGGGTTGTTTTCCTTTTATTGAAGCAATTCTCTTTCGAGCTGAAGACGGAGGCAGAAGTGTTTCTCATGTTGCTGATTAGAATGATATCGGAAGATGCAGAGGTCTCACCAATTGACCATTCTGGCTCTCGGCCGATTTGGACACGGGTACTCGCCATGGAGATTATGCGAGGGTGTGTTCATCCATACTACTCGCAGATCATGCTGTGGCTCACAACGGGGTTTGCAGTCTTTGTAGCGATGCGGAGCTTATTCGCAACATCTGGGACCGTTATGATGCTGAAGAGTCAGGTGCCAAAGTGTTCTCGTCGTTGATCAGTTCGCTGAAACGATTGGTTACCGAGAAACCTGCTCTTCTTGGAGTGAGCTCCCAAATGATGGGTGTTGGTGCGCTTTCGCATCCCGAAGGCGGCTCAAGTTACAGTCTTGATGTGGGAGGAGTCGCAGGGATGGTTGCAAATGCGGCTGCCACTGCAGCGAGTGCAACTGTCTCTGGCGTCGTTGGTATGATTGGTGCTGGGGCCGGTTTGAGTGCGCAAACGTCGGCCATGAAGTTGCAATGGTACGTATCCACTCCCTATCCCTACTTGATTATAAACGCTGTCACCTTAGTATCGATCAGCTGGACAAGGCGGACTCACCTCCAATACCAGAATCTTACATCTACCTCCTCGGCGTGCAATGCATCGTCTCCTTGTGTGACGGTTTTGCTTCTTTCATTGGTCCACTTTACACTTCTATTATGGTCCAACGCCCGCGTGCTGCCGGAGACCCCGTTATCCGCGCTCCCCCATCTCTCGATTTGGCGACTTTACCTCCCGATGAGCCGGCTACGCGACATCTACGCATTGTTCGCTCGATGGTGGACAACGGCTGGCCAGCTTTGTTAGCGGCTTTATCTTTCATCATCTCGACAAACCTTTCGGACGACCTCTTCGTTGATGTTCTCACAAGCTATCAGGCAATGGCAAATGTTGCCGGAATGCTCGCCTTGACGACACCCAGGGATGCATTTCTCACGAGCCTCGCAAAATTCGCCATCCCGCCTCGCGTGGTCGCAAGTCTGGAGTCATATGTCGAGCCGCCGACGCCCCGCTCGGGAACCTCTCTAACGGACAACTTGGGATTGACTACCCCCGTGCACCCTCCTGGATTATCGGAGCGCAACCTCGTCTGTTTAAAAGTGTTGGTATCCAGCGCTCTTTTTCTCGCAGGCAGTCTTGGGCCAAGCTGGTACAGCGTCATGGAAGCGCTTCAGAATGCAGACTATGTCCTCACGATGAAGGGTTCGCAAACATCCTCTGCGAGAAGAGCGAGCACGTTTACAGGTGGACCTGGTACGACGGGCCGATCGGTCTCTGGAGGGACGAGCGGCCCATCCGAAAGCGGGAAATCGCCCCACGTGCCAGCGCCTGCGCGACATTCACTTTTAGCAGACATCGATCCTGACAGCGTCCGGCTGGCCATACAACGCCTGTTTGAAGCTTCCAAGAACTTGGAAGATTCAGCATTCCAGGATTTTGTGGACGCGTTGTGTAGACTGAGTTCAGAGATGATCGGAATGCAGTCTGATGCGACGGAGACGCTCGGCGAGGCGGAGAGCGGAGATGAGATTGCTTCCATTTCTTCTGCTACCCTTTCCCCCAGAAATGATCTCCTCCACCGGAGGCGCGTGAGTGGTATCCATCTTCCGAGGACTTTGGTGAGTTTGGGTCGTGTATTGCATTGGCAAGCTCATGATTTTTCTTTGCTCTGAAGCGCTCCGGTGACTTTGGTGTGGAGAGACTGGGTATGGTTGCGATGCTCAATATTCATCGACTGATTCACAGAGCTCCTGAGATTGCCTGGAACACGACCACTGGGCATTTACTCTCGATCATCAGCCTTCCTTCTGCACCACAAGCTATCCGTGTTCAAGCTGCGCGTGTGCTTGATGAGATATTGATTACTGTTCCCCGCAACCTGACGAGTACAGGTGATCTTCGGGCTATAGCTCAGCATCGCGTATTAGATGTCCTTTCCAAACAGATCGTGCCTACGCCGGAAGCTGGTGCTACTGTCACGAGCACAAATGTCGAATTACGCCGTATGGGCCTCGAGGCGTTGCATCAGATACTTCAAGCATCTGGACATACGCTTGTCGGTGGATGGGATACCATATTCGAAATGCTTGGCAGTGTCTGTAAACCACCCGTTCTGATGCGTAGCATGTCCAGCGACTCTGTGAGCACACTGTCGTTGCACGATCATCGGCCCAAGCCACTCTCCCTTGGATACAACAGCGAACGTGGGTATACGGCCCTCGTCAAGATCGCTTTTCAGTCCCTCAAGCTGGTGTGTGATTCGGTGTCGTCGCTCTCTCCTGAAGATCTTCGGTTGTGCATCAGCACGCTCGGTCAGTTCGGTCGACAGGCGGACACAAACATTGCGCTTACTGCGGCGGAGAGCTTGCTCTGGAGCGTTTCCGACTCTATACAGTCCAAGCGAAAGGACGCGGGAGAAGAGCCAGAATACAGCGCTCTATGGATGTTCCTTCTCCACGAAGTTCTCGGATTATGTACCGATGCGCGCCCCGAGGTTCGCGTGGGTGCTATTCAGACGCTCTTTCGTGCAATGCAGCTCTACGGCGCGACGCTCAGTCTGAACACATGGAACGACTGTACGTGGAAGATCACGTTTCCGCTTTTGGACGCGATTTCCATCGAGACGAGACGCGTTCCTGCTGAAAGTGCTGGACGGCCCTCGGCGCATCCGCTGGGGCCAACCCTGGATCAGGCATGGGATGAATCGAAGAGTCTGGCACTCCAATCAATCGGATCGATCATCAAAGAGTTTATTGTGCCCAAGATCATGCACCTCTCGACGTTCCCGGACGCCTGGAAGGTATTCGTCGCGCACATTCAAGACACGGTGCTATTGGATCGGCGGTCGCTGAGTACGCCCGCGCTACAGTGTCTGGACAAGGCGATTGGTGCGCTGTCGGAGGCGACGGACGAAACGACACAGCCCAGCGTAGCGGATGCGCTGGAGCGTGCGTGGCAAGCATGGAACGACATCGGTTGTGCGGTGTTGCAAGGTGGCGAGGCACATTCCTCGCCGCGGGGTGTGAACGATGGGGGCTCGCAGCGCGCTTATGCGCAAGACAGCCTGGTGGCGTTGCTTGACGTCGTTCGGACGATGCGGCGGGTCGGTCGGCAGCATGTGGATAGGGAGTGGCCGTTGGCGCGCCTGACGCGTCTAATGGAAATCCTAAAAGGTCGGTGGGGTCCGTCGGTGTTTAGCTTGGATTGTTGATGACATATAAATCGTAGGGATACTTACATATCCCAGCTCTCCTGATTATCGACCGGATGTAGACGCACTGACGCCGGTGCAGGTGAGTGAGAGAATATGGTGGCGTTGCCGTTCGTTCATATGATGATGCTCACAGGCGTCTGTTGTCGACATTGTCCAGTCCATCGACCTCGTCGAGCCAGGGGTACCGTCGCTGATACTGCGAGACCTCTCTGAATTTAGTTCCCTCGCTTTCCTTGCGGGATACGACATACAGCCCGTACGTACACCTGTCCCGGGGTCACCCATCGCATCTGTGCCCACTCGAAAGCAAGTTACGTATATCGGCCTATCGAAAAAGACGATGCCAACGCTTGTTGAGTTATACATGCGGTTCAAGGACGATGTAGAGATATACGAAGACGGGATCCTCGAGGCCATTATTTCGGTACGTTTGCGTGAATGCCATTGCTATCCGTCGTATGATCGCTCAACCATTTATGATGATGCATTGTCGCTGACTATGTGTACGGCAGGCTTACGGGATCCCGATCAAGCTCAAGTATGAATGTCCGGCACCGTCCAAGTACGGCAAGGATGCGCCGCTGTGGAAGACTGCGACGACGTGCTTCTTGCGTATCGTGACGGAATGTGTGACGGCGCTATTGAAGATGGGGCAAGGTACGTTTTTCTGATTCAGTGCAGATTGATGGAAGCGAACACGCTCTGTGGCTGTTGGTCAGCGGTCTCGGACACGAGAGTAGAAGCGATTTGGAGGCAGATCATCGAGGGTTTCCGGGGTGGCATTCTTGCAGATTGGTACGCGGACGGGTCATCATCAGACGGCAAGACCAGTCTTGTTCGCTGACACCGCTCTAGTTCGTTAGCGGAGACGTTGAGTCTGGAGGAACAAGAAGCCGAGGAGAATTTTGATCTCGCGTTGATCAGCTCGCTCGAGATTGATCTTGTGCCTCATTTGGGCGGTCTACGCATCCCAGATTACTTGGTCGGTCAGCTTGCGAAGATTCTTTACCAAGGCAGCCAATTGTACGAGTTGGATGCGTCGCGTTCGCCCAGGTGGAATAGCATAGGTTTATCGCGCAACTCGCGAGAAGAATTTGAAAAGCTGGACATGGATAGTCTGGGGAGTACGGCGACGGGTGAGGTCCTGCCAAGAGAGCGATTTTCGTATTGGTGCTTTGATCTGCTGTTTTTGCTTTGTTCGGATGTGACGCGAGGTGCGTGTGGCGTGGTTATCTTCGTGTTGGTTGTAGACTGATTCGGGGATGTAGATCGGGAGACGTCGCGGAGACGCGTTGCCGCATTGTGTTTGCCATCGTTGTTGGATCGGTGTAAGCTGGTGATGGTGGGATATATCGCGGACGAGGCCCTCCGGGGCAGTTTACCCTTTCCAAGGTGGATTCGCAAGCGTGTCTTTGAGGCGGTTTGACTGACCGTGCCCTAGGGTTCGTGAAGACGAGCTACTGTATGTGTTGCGGAAGCTGTTGGATTTACGGTTGTGGCCTGGCACGCTTTGGGCCGCGTTTTCCGATACACCGAGCGAAAACAGCGCGTCGCCGCCTGGTTCGTCCCTGTCCACTCTCTCTAGGTTTGCAGAACTAATGGGGTGGTTGGTAGCTGTCAATCCTGGGCTCGCACCCTCTGCACTCGTTGCGGATGTTGTGCGACGATCGTCGGTTGCTCACTTGTTTTATTTCTATCCGATACTGTGCGAAATCGTGTCGATACCTCGGAAGACGCCGTCTGTGTGGGTGATGAAGAGTCCGGCTCACGATCAGGGACGCATTGGTGTACCTATAGCGGGGGATAGCAAGGTGGAGGAGGTGGATGCGAGGGGGCTGGCCAAAGCATGTCTTGGGGTGCTCGGCAAGGAGATGGGAGCAGTATAAACACAGGTAGGAACACATGAATGAATCTACTGTACAAGACATGTTCAACTGGGTGGTGCGGGTACGTGTTCGCCGATATCGCCCTCTTTGGCACCTAAGACGACCAACAAATCTTTGCGCCCAAACACATGCGCGGTCTCGATCGCGGTTGGTGCCCCGAGTCGCGGATCCGCACCTGCGTCGACGAGGGCACCCACGATCTCCTCGTGCCCCTTGAAAACGGCCCCTGCGAGGATAGACTGCCCACGGTCGTTGATGCGGTTTGGATCGGCGCGACGTGTGAGGAGCGAACGAGCGAGATCGGTGTGTCCGTTGTACGCCGCGAACATAAGAAGGGTGTTTCCTGGCTTGTTCGTGGTCAGTTGTCGGTGCTAGGATCCAAGTACGCCCACTACACTTGTACCTTGGTCGTTTGTGAGGTTGACAGGCAGACCGGCGTCGATGGCTTGGATGAGCAACGGTGCGTCGCCTGAGCGCGCCGCGTTGAACATCCGGTGAGCAAATTCGACCGCTGCAGGTGGCAACGTGTCCATCTTGGCTGACATAATCAACCCTCTTGTGGATGAACAAACATTGTACGATTTGTCTTCAGCCGTTTCTCGACAGGACTATCATTTCCGTCTGTGCTCACGAGTTCTGTTTCGAGTGCATTCTTTTGTGGTCAGGTTCGTTTTTTTTTTATTAGCGATCGTTCTTCGAGGTCGTTCCAATCAGTCCTTGTTGCAGCACAATCGCGCAAGTGTCTACTTTGCGCGAGGTCGTACGGCGATGCGTACCTCATCCACTATATATAGTCGCAGTAGCTACCTGCCACCGCTCCACACTTCCCTCCACTACCGACGGTTGAATCTCACGCCTGTTTGGTCGAGTGCCTGAAGAAATGGCCGGTGCTAATATTGCCTGGTTTTGTTGGACCATGTGTCATGTGAGAACGTTCCAAGGGGACGTGGCATGGGAGAATTCCGACATGCCAAGAAAGATGGATGATCATAACGGACAGCTCGGGTGCGTGTTACCCTGGTACTACGCCGGAACACTGCTTGTCACCTGAAGGGGTCCGACGATCAAGTCCAAAACGACTGTCTTCTCACGGTGGGTGCTTACCAGAAATCTTGGCCCTGCGGATGTGTGGGTGCCACCGACGGATTCGACAGGGTAAAGAGTTGCGAGGACTTTTCATCACAGTGAGTTGATGGATGAAGTATACGATCCGATATCAGTGAAGAAACACCGCACTATATAATCATTTTAATGTTTTCATATAGATGTTTTCCGCGTGCCCGCTCCCCCAAAAATATGAAGACGATTTAATTTTCATAGGTGCCGGCGAGGTTCTTTAAGTTCTTCACAGATCTCCGCGGCCAAAACATTGAGCTTGTAAGTCTCTGGCTGTAGAACAAATCGACACCGGACTTGCCAAACAACGTTTTCCCGAGTGGACTGTCAGGAGTGAATTTGGCAAGCGGGTGACGGAAACACTCTTGACGGTGGGATCACTTCGGGGGTCGCTTGCACTTGCAATCTATCCTGCAAGAAAGATGCCCCGGCTCTTTCTTTCGCCGTTCTCGACCTACGCTTGGAATTCTCGACTAGTTTCTTGATTGATCTCAGATTCCTTGCCGTTGATGCCATGAGTCCTTTTTTCTTTCCCTCTCCGGTCTAATTATGTACTTTGTAGTTCAATCAATCTGCCCAGACCGGCTTCAAGATTCAAAGCAAGTAGGGTAAATGGGTCAAGGCAATAAGTGACTCAACTGAACGTGCACTTGTCTCCGAGACCTCTGGTCCCCTGCCGCGTACCAAGAAATATCTAAACAAGTAACGATGAACGGGACAGGTGAGGAGGTCTATGGCGCTGAGCTCAATGATTGTCTCTGTAAACTAATCGGCGCTACGGCAGACGCCTCGCCTTCAAAGACGTTCGTTCACTCGAAGGTGGTCGGTCCGTCAAACAATTCGAAAACCGGGCTGTCTTCAAAGATGCCACCGCCAAAGATCGTTGGAATTATAAGTCGCTAGCCCTTTCTCAAGCTGACATTTACCTCGTTTGTTGTAGTTCCCCGGTAAGTATTCGTTCACTCAACTCGTCCGTCCGTTCATATGCATTGTTTTAGTCGAGCGGAAAGGTACCCGCGGTCTCCTTGGGACCCGGAAAGAATCCCAATGGGACAATGTCATCTGGAAGCCCAACAGCCTCATCACCACACTGATGAGCACATATCCAAGTCAAGTGGTTGCGGATGCGCTGTTTTTCAAGAACGTTCACGGTACCCCTTCAGTTTCTGGTTACTGCTCTGGGCTGGGAATTGCGTCCTGACAGACATCCGGCGATTAATGTAGATCGTCTGTCAAAATCATCCCACCCATTTCTTCTATAAACACGATTTCTTCGTGCACGGTACCCTCCTGTGGACAGATGAGCCGACTAATGCACATTTGTCAACCATTGGGAGAACAGAAAGCGCTACCTGCTCATCTAGTTCTGCAAGCCGAAAAAATTGTTAGACGAAGTTTGTTCTCCCCTTTCCCACAATTATTAGCAGCATCTGAATGCATGAACGTAGTTCGTTGGCCATGATCCGGTGAGTCCATACGAGATCTGTTGTTCATCCTTTCATATGTGGGACAACGAAAGCGCGGCAATCCTGATTTCACGAGTAAGTTCTGGAAACGGTAAAAACATGTGCCTTACGTAACTTCCAACGCGATGTTCAGGAGGCTAATTCCCCACAGATAGCTCCGGGGTGTTCGGCTAAAGCACACAACGTCAGCTGTGGGTAGGGTGTCAACGTATATCAATGTATCGAGACAAAGGAGGTCCTCACTTCAGCCTTCGTAATATGGTCTGAGGGAGAGAAAAGGAAGGAAAAAGTTTTACAAAACAACAAGTGAAAGCAGTATTGAGCTGTACAAGTTGAGTGTCAAGATGTCTTCACCAGTTTACCCTATTCTGGGTGTTCCCAACATGGGGAAGGCCTCTGTTGAACATATGCTATTATAGTAGATAGTTCATATGCATGTAGTATATAGATTTGAACTCCTACACTGAGTTCTAATAGAGACTTGACCTCTAACCACTATGTTTGTGCAGTAACCTACCAAGCCTTATCCAGTGAGTACGCAACCCTTCCTTCAATGGATGTTGCTATGCCATACACTCAACAGGTTATGAGCCCTGGTGGCTAGCATCTGCTTGCTGGAGAGTTGAGTGAAAGCTCCTCTCTATTGCTGTGGCATTTGCTGGTTGCTACAGTTACCTGGATATGCACTAGTATACCTCTGCAGTCTCTCCCAGGTTCACTGGTCAAAAGATCGCACCTGGGGAAAAGGGTAAACCTATGCTGGATGTTGCTGGTCACCTTAATTGGCTTGACCACCATCTGGGAAAGGGGGAACATATGCTGGTTGAGTTCTCCGTTCCACGCTTCAATGCTGACAAACGTCGTAGACCTCAAACATGCCTTCTCAAGACATCAAGCTGCCCATCTTCAATGGCTCCAACTTCAACAGCTGGTGGCCAATGATGGAGGCCTATCTCCAGTCGTCTGGATCCATGTGGTCTACTCATATCTCTGAGCCCGATATGCTCGACGCAAAAACCACCTTAGAGCAATAAAAGGAATATATTGACTGGCACAAGGCCAATGACCAGCTAGTCAGCTCAATTAAGCTCTATATGACGGACAACGTCCGTCAAAGGTTTACACAAGAAAATGCTGAGCTATTGGTAAAGGCCATCAAAAAGGAGTATCAAAGCTCCTCCATCACAGCAGCCTACATGCTCTTCTGGGAGCTTCTTGACACCACCATCCTCTCCTTATCCCATCCCATGCCGGTCTTAACTAAGGTCACTACTCTCTTTGGCCACCTTAAGCAGGTGGGATATAAATTCCCAGATGACATCCAATTGATGCTTGTTCTAGCAAAACTCCCTCCAACCATGGATGTCATTAGTCAAATGATGGCATAGTTCTCCAAGGTCCCAAAGGTGGTGGACCTTCACAAAGCTGCCATCCTATCATGGGAGTCCTGCTCCCTTGCAAAAGGGAAATCTGGCCAATTGGCCAACAAGGTCTCTGCTGTCAAGCAGAAGGGCAAAGAGCCCATGTTTCAGCAGCAGCAAAAGCAGCAGCAACAAAGAGGTGATGGAGACAAGAACTCCTGTCACCAGAAACGTGGAAAGGAGAGCAATAAATCAAAGCCCCAAGCCAATGCCACTGCCTTGTCATTAGCAGAGACTCCCCAGATGGCCTTTGCCACCTTCTCACTTTGGGCACCCTATACAATGGGCCCCACTCCTGCTGTAGACCCTCGGGTCCTGGCCCACCGCTCGGCTTGCCTATACCAAGGCGCTAAAGGCCCTGCCGCTGATCCTCGGATCAAGCAGGCCTTCTCTCTTGCACATCACATGTGTTACAGCTTTGCTATGTTTCCACTTCGCTACGTTAAAGGCAAGACGATATCCTTTTTCCTTATCCTAATCCCCGCCCTATCCTATGGTATACGATATAGATTTCCCGTTCTCCCTACATTCCCGACCTTAGGATAACGCTTGTCTCCTAGGTCGTCCTGTATTACCTGCCACGTGACGTACATGTGTTTGCCATGAGGCCTCTTCGCTTCTGCCTTATGGCCATTCCTGTTATAGGCTTACCTCGTGCTACGCCCAGGGCTAAGGGCGTTTCCCCATTAGGTCAACCCTTGTACCAGGGTTGAGGGTTTCCCTTACATAGTGCTTTGTCAGCATGGTCTGTGTGCCATGGCTGGTCGTATATAGAGTAGCACTTCGTTGTAAGATACCTTAAGCTTAATCTCACCGTTACATAGCCTAAGTGTGGGCTTGTAGCTTCTTGTGGCTTCATCCTCACTCCGCCGCCGTGCCCTGAGGATTCTCTCATTCTCCGTCATCACGGCACGTGCCCTTGACGGCTCCTCCATCGCCATCACGCTTATCCCAGTCGCCGTCTTCGTTCTCACGACTATCCTAGTGGACGTCGTGTTATCCACCTTGTCGTCTATCATCGCCTTCTTCCTCTTCGTATATCTTGTTGTCGCCCTCATAGTCGTTGCCATTCGAAGCTATTGGCTCACTACGTAACAACATGGGCCTTGAGCCTTCTTGCAAAACTGTGTGGCGCATAAATGCACACATGACGGATGGCACTATGCTGGAAGTCCGCCTCCCGATGCCCTTGCTCCCTCTTTCCACAAGGATTGAGGAGCTTCCACCCTCGCCCTCAGTTCTATCAAGGGTGTTGTATGATATGTACAACGACCCCAAGTACGGTAAGGAGTTGGAGGCAGAGGCCCCGTTAAAGAAAAGGAAGCACTCCAAGAAGTGCCAAATCGAGATGGCCCCCTTGCCTATGTGGAATGAGGACAACCTTGACGACATCATCGATATATATGGGTTGGTCCCTCCCAAGGACATCGCTGAGGAGTTGGCCACCCTTGCAGGCCTTGATGCGGATGCCTCTGCCGACATGTTTATGCCGTATGTAATTCCTTTCATTGGCTCAATATCATCACTAATCGATCGCCAAATTGCTGCAGATCTTAGTAGTATACATCTGGACAATGTAGATACCTCTTTTGTATCTATGCTAGCAAAAATGGAGAATGCTCTCCCACTATATCAGTTTGATAAGTGTGTGTACTGTTACGGTTTTGCCTGCACCTGCCTGCAGGCCAACTACTCAACACAACACCCTGATCTTGAAGAGCAATCTTGCTGGGATCAGACCAAAGGGGTTGGACAAGGAAGAAGGGACATGGATTGATAATGCCTATGCTAGGCAAGGTACAAGCAAGGGACCGAAGTTAAAGCTGAACTTAGGGTT